>CM033642.1:72510734-72696288 GCA_019512145.1 Engystomops pustulosus
CTGGAATCTGCATTTCTCACACTGTTTATGTTGGGAGTGGATGAATTGTGTGGGGAAGCTGCAAAAATAAGCGTCAGAAAATGTATTTTAGAATATAAGGTAGCATACGTTCAGAGCAATTGTCATAAAAGCATTTACAGCAACTCTTAATTTACCACCATTCCCAAAAAAAAGCAAAACCCAATAGGCCAGAGTGTACAGTAGTCCCTCTATTTTAGGTATTGCTATACTGGAATATAGATATGATATACAGTACCAATATCCACTCTCTCTATAAAACAATAATGCTCGTACACATGAATGCTTAGCCTGGCTGAACTGGGATTGTGGAATAAGGATCTGGATTCTTCTCTCCTCTGGCTGGTCCTGCTGAGGTGTAAAGGATTTAATGTGTATGCATTTACTTTAGGCCAATATCTTCTGAAGTGTTCCACATGTGTACATTTTATTAGTAGCTTAGACAATGATGACCCCTGCACCATGCCACAGCACATAATCTCACTCACCTGTGCCAGAGATGACACCAAAAAGGTCTTTATGGAGGTTATTATCTAATGTATTGCCTGGTTTCTGTGGTGTTACCAAAGGATTTCCGGCAGCTACGTTAAGTAAAACTTCATCTTTTGCATTCTTGAAGAAAGATAAAAATAAAAAAAATAATAACCTTAATATCTCACTATGTATAAATGGTTAATGATGAAATCAAGTAGATGTGTGACTACATTGTACACTTACATTCTGAGTTACAGGGAATGGAGAGGTATCTTTCACATTTATCCGTTGCACATTTTCAATCAGGAGCCCAAACAAAGGCAGATACAGTGTGGCTATCCTCGCTTGCTGACTCTGAAAAAAAAATGAGATACCTGCTATAGGTTCCAGGAGAAATATTTGGAGAGAAGAAAAAAAAAACAAAAAAACAACGTAATCTTTGTGGGCTCGCGGTCTCTGTTCCAAAGGCTACGGCGCAGGGTACGCGAAGGGTAGCTGCTTGCTGAAGCTGGATTGGTAGACGGATCACAAGAGGATACTGGGGTGTGACTGACCACATGATTCTTACATCACCACAGGTCTCGTACTGCCATGCAGCGCTGGGACAGTGTAAGAAGAAGGAGAATGGGGGTAGTATGTATGTATGTATGTTTGTGTGTATAGGTGAGCTGTGTGTGTATAGGTGAGCTGTGTGTGTATGTGGATGGATGATGCAGTGCTGAGTATGTAAATGTATGTCTGTGTGTGCTGTGCTTTAGTGCGACCAACAGGGATATTTAAATTGGTGTAAAATATATTTTTCCTTTTTTTGGAAGCCTAAATCTGGGGTGCGTCCTATAGTAAGAAGCGTCTTATAGTCCGAAAAATACGGTAATAGGTAGATCCATGGTGGTAGGTTTCTTTTAAAGCAAAACTTTATGGGCTTTCTCAAACTGCAGGAGGAGCAAGGAGGTGTGGACAGAGGTGGATAATCATTGGTTACTACCCTGTAAGAGTCTTCCTGTTCAATGGGACCCCTGTGGAAAGATATAATCATAATCCATATTTTCCCTTTTTGAAACATTATTGGAGTCCTCAAGGTGCAATTACGATTGAAAGCCGTGACAGAGCAGGGAGCAATAAGTTGCTGATTAAATTGTTGTGTCGGCAGTATGTGATAAGTGGGTTTTGGCTGTAGTTTGGGCACTTGGCCTCTAAAAGGTTCACCATCACTACTGTAGTGGATGTATGCTGCCAAGGCCCTGTATACTACTGAACCTGGTGGTGACGGGAGGAGCAGTGGTAGGAAGGAGGGAGGTAAGGTTTAAGGCAAATATTAGTTTTTTTTTTCCCTTTATAGCTCCTGCCTAGAGTAACATTCTTTGCACTTTAATTGTTGAATTTATTCACTTTTGGATACATGACTAAAACAAATGGATGCATCCCTATAGAAACTTTCTGCTGCAAACTATAATTAGTGCAAAGGCACTGCTAAGGAGCCCTAAATTCTAAACAATCCTCATATTCTTTGCTGACAAAAATATGTGGGAGGATTTTAAAACACTTGCACTTGTTAAAATTCTGCAATGTGGAAAACTGTTTACTCAGCCATATGCCTACTGCAAATTCTGACAGACCCCCCCCCCCCCACAAGAATGAACTTGGCATTGAAATATCATCATATACCCTATCCCTGTATCCAGATAACAATTGCTGAGGCAGAAAGCAATGTACAAATAATTTGTCTTGGATATGGGAAGCTATATAAAACAATACAAATTATCATGCTGTAGCAAAGTATACAAGATGTCTGTGTAATAAATGGATCCTCTGCTGCCTGGTACACATGACCCTTGCGCCCTTACTTCAGATGCAGTGCTGTCAGAATGTCATGACTAGACCACAAAGGGTCTGAACAGTATTGGGGAAAGAGCACAGACAGTGACTACTAAGGGTAACAAGTAAAATCCAAACAATGAGCAAAGATGTGAAGGAATGCTTTTCCAGATAAAAAGTCTATGGGCGAGATGTATCAATGTGTCTAACATCAGACCCGTGTACGGCTAGGTCAGAACTATCACTGTGCCTGATGCTGGATCATAAACTTGTGGAGTTTTACTAAAGTGTTTCCCCCAAAATAAGAGTGTCTTAAATAAATTTTTGATCCTATAGAGGCACTAGGTGTTATTTTCAGGGGATGTCTTATTTTAAAATGAGAAAGAACGATTGTTGAGCAAAAAACATACATCCTCATAACTCCAAACTTTGATTTGTAAATGGTATTTGATGGCACTATACACAAGATTATAATGTTTCTTCATGCAGACTCCATTTCTTTTGGAATCATTGGCCCCCAATCACTCATGTTTAGCAACAATGACCTCTTCTTGTCCTGGTAGGTGCTTGTAGCGTATTTGCAGTGCAAGAGTCGGTGATTTCATCCCATGAATTCTTCACCCATGTCATAACATCTTGCAGTGGGGTCATGAGGAAAAGTCACATGCAGCATCCCTCCGTCCTGGTTGCATGTGTAGGAATGTGAGGTTTCTACTGCCTACATGTGACCGGAGGATGGCAGGGTGAGTGGGGTCATGCAGACCCAAAAAGAACAGATAGTGAAGTGAGTGCTGGAGTAGACTCATAGGCAGCAACCCTATAACAGCGCCATCTTGTCTCTGAATGTGATATCCAAAAGGACGCCGTAGACGTTAAATTGGTTGGTCAATCTCAGGATTTCAGCAGGACCAACCGTTCAAAGTATATTATTTGTATTGTGTCCATACTACCTCGATAATGTTATCAACAGAGAAAGAAATATTGTTTGTTAGCCTATGCATTATGGATAAGCTACAAATACGGTCATCTCAAATTATCACTGGCACAACTTACTGTGGCCGCTGCCTATATTATGAGGGAACTGGGGCACTAAATACTGGAACTTGTCCCCATTGACTGTCAAATGTTTTGTAGACTAATACAAATACAGGTATTCACTAAATGTAATTTTTGTTCTATGCACTATACTGAATGTATTTTACAACAATTTCTCCAGTTTGCTCAGTTTTTACATACTCTGGTAGAATATCGATCATCAAAGGAATGCTTGATCATCAAGCTCTTCAGCACGCTTATGGCAATTTGCCGGATATCTCTGAACTCTTGAAGCGCGTTTCCCACCTCTCTAAGCAGGAGGCCCACCAAGAAATGGTTCTTGCAGAACTCATCTGTCAGTGTGTAGTCAAGCTGGAGATCTGTAGGAGGAAAAAGGATTCATTAAAGGCTAATAAATGAAGCCATTATGTTCCAGCATTTCATAGAGTGCATTTCATTGTAACAAACCAGTCAGCAGTTTAATGATCTAACCTGAACATAGAAGTGACACTCTCATTAGTATTACTGGGAACAGGCTCAAAGTAACAGCATCACATATAGCAAGATAAACGGTTCATCTGTTAGCTACCCCATTAGAATGAGGACATATACTGTACAATCAACATTTTTTATTTGTCACAGTACAAAAAAACGTGGAACAAACTAAAATTCGGCATCTAGACAACTGCAAAAACTGCCACACACTGCAAACCCTGCACCTACCTACAGAAGGGTCTAACGTCTCCATTGTTGGTGAAAGAAAAGCTAATTGATAAAAATAAACAGAATGGAAAAAAGAAATTCTTATAAAAAAAAAAAAACCTCTACCTGCTTATATAATTCTTAATTTATTAGTTGTTACTTTAAAGGGGTCATGTAACCTCATTTGACCAATATACTATCCTGGACCGTAAAAGGACATCTATGAACCAGGGGCTTTAGTTTACACAAAGTAAGCGGAGAAGAAATTAATAGATGTATATTGTTAGGTTACCCAATATGCTTCCCCCACACATTGCAACACACAAGAAGTAAAGCCCTGTGATTATGCACACAAAAGTTGAAGCTGAAATGTGTGATAAACTTGGGGCAGCGATAATGATAAATCGCCCCGTTGTCTTTATTTCCATCAGACAACAAATAGGACATGCAGATAACAGAACACTGATGCCCAGCTGGCATTATTTAAGATAGTAGAGTGCCCCCTCACAAAACATAGGAGCCAAGCTGCTCTATCAACTATTATAAGGACACTTTGCTGTGTTTCTCAAAAAACAAAAAAGAGTATTATTTCCGTATATGTAAATATGTATAATCTTTTACACACATACTAGTTTTATTTCACAATGGTTTTTTTTGCAAAACAGAAAAATCTGTTTAGCACAACTTTTCCTCTGTTCAATACACAAACTCCTGGTGGAAAACAAACGGATCAGCTATTTATTTACATAGAAGTCAAAGAGGAAAGAGATAAATGGATGACAAGTGCTCTATTTTAAAGTAAATCTACCATCTGCTTTTATACATTATGAACCAAACATACCTTAAGAATGCTGTAGCTACACTAATTAAGAAACATATCTTGTTTAATCCCTGAGCTGAGTGGTTTTGCTGAAAAAGCTATTATAACATTATAATAATGAGGCTCCTGTGGCTGCCCCGTGCACTGCTCCAGACATGTCCTGCCCAACATAAGCCGAGAACACGTCATCACTGTGTTGTCCCTGACAGGGAGAACTAATCAATCGCTGCACCATCCCCCAGCTGCTGTGTAGGAGTCATCCAGCTCAAGTTGATTAGTCCTGCCTGGACAGTTCTGTAAGATCCATGTGTATAATGTGTTTATGTAGGCACCCAGCTTTCCCAAGCTCCTGCATTTTATAATATATATATATATATTTTTTTTTAGCAAAACCGCTCGGGTCATGGATTAAACAAGATATGTTTCTGCATTAGTGTAGCTACAACATTCTCAAGGTATGTTTGGCTCACAATGTATTAAAACAAATGGTAGATTTTCTTTAAACATCTTTTGAAATCTACGAGTGATCTCTTTCTTTCAGAATTCTGAGGAAAATATTGGAGTGTATACTGATAATGGAAACTTTTTTTTTTTATTTTAGCACAAATTCAGAACTTAACAATTGTGGCAAGATTGGAAAACTTTCCATGAGCAATGTATTTTCTTTACTTTTCCTGTACTTCTAGAAAATCCTCAAGACATTAAAGGAAATTTACCATCAAAATCAAGCATGATAAACCGGGAACACTTACTCATAGATCCAGGCACTGTGACTGTGGTAATATTCTTATATTTGTTATACATGGCCTTCCTTCTTCTAAAGTCAACTTTTAGAATTATTCTTATCAACCTGAAAAACTCTGGTGGCCGTTTTCAGAGCCCCTCTGGGCTGTTACAACGAGCAGGCCCCCCATGCACTTTCTGCTCCTGCTAGATTACACAGACAGGGGGAGGTGGACCAGAGGTCTAGAGGCTCATTAGCAGAATGTTAAAAGGCCAAGGTATAACAATTATAAGATTACCACAGTCACGGTGCCTGGATCTAGGAGTAAGTGTCCCTCGTTTATCATGCTTGATCTTGATGGTAGATTTCCTTTAAATATAGTTGTACATATTGTCTTAATATTTGTATGCATCTACTATACATAATTAAAAACAGTTCTGAAGTGACAATTAAGGTATCCCCTAACCACAGGATAGGGCTAACTTGCTGACCAGTGGGGATCTCAGTGATTGGAACCACAGAGATTATGAGAACAGGGGTCCGTTGTACCCCGAGATCGAGAGCAGCATGCATGAGCTGCTCTATTCATCTTTATGGTGAGTACGGTATGGCTATATTCACCAGTGCCATAGAGATGAATGTATCAACCGTTGTATGCACAAACGGCTGCTCTCTTCATCTCTGGATACAAAAGGGGTACAAAGGACCCCCTTTCTCCTGATCTATCGAGGTCCAATCACCAAGGACTCCACTGATAAAGTGTATAGGAGATAACTTGTTTGTCACATGAGAACTTGTTTAAATAATACTTGTTCGACCAATTATATGACAAACGGCTCTAAAAGGTTAGCTATACCTTGATATCTTTGGATTCTACCCTTTCCAAATGGCATTGGCAAGTTCAATGGAATGTAGTGCTCGTGATTGCAGACAACTCTGAGAAACTCAAACTTGAATTCAAACAGCGTCTGGAACGAAAATGAAAGAAAAAAAACATACAAATGACAGCTGGAAATTGTCCGAATATTACAATGGAATAGAGGCCCTCGACTGTCATCATCTAAAAACATTATCTCTGGTTATTTATTTCCACTGAGCACAAGGCCAGCGGGGACCCATCTTACCTTTGGATCTCCTGGAGTAAAGAAACTCATATAGTTGTTAATTTGCTTAAAAACAAAACCCCGGTCCATAAACGTGAAGCACCTCTGGAAAACATGAAACACAGATTAAGAGGAAGTCATGAAAAAATTATACTTGTGAAGCATTTTCTAAAAAGCTACACATTTTGAATGAGGCTATTTGAGTTAGAATGACAAAGCTTTATTACCTTAATGAAGAAGGCAAGGCTGTGGTTAGCGTTCCTGGAAGCCTCTGGATTGTCCTTGAACTTATGCGTTATGTGCGGCATAAGCATGTTCACCAGGGTTTCTACCGCATGATGAAAAGACGCAGTGAATCTTTGGTTCCTTAGTAACTAGAAAAAAGAAAAATATACCACATGTGACAGCATGGAAATCATGCAGACTCCGTAAATGGGGATCTTGCCATCTGTAGTAGATGACAGTCATGACATATGAGAATGGTTAAGCAGCCAGGGTTGTGTTGTCACAGAAAATACGGACCGTGGCACTTTAGTGGTCTACAAAGGGGAAGGGAACGGAGATAGCTCTATAAGCCCACTGTCCCAGGTCCTTTTGAACTAATTTCTAGTGGCAGTAGTTTATGGTCAGCTCATTGCAGACTAGACTCATAGTGAAATATTAATCCCAAATAATTCATAAACAGCTTATTTTTTGTATAACCAGAATCCCAAAAGCAGAATTAAAAGTGATCTAATCAAGTAAAAACTAGTAAAAAAAATTATCAATCTTCATGTAGATAATTATAAGAATAAAGAAATGCAGAACTATTCATCATCTTAATACCATAACACCAAACCTAAAAGAATTTCTTTTTGCTTGTGATTCTAATCCCAAAACAAACATTTGTACAAGGTGTGAGGGGGTTCTTCTTATGAACTGAACAAATATTTAATAAAAAAGACCAAGTAGTTATGATGCAACAATCTATGAGCTGTTACACTGTAGGCAGATTGATAAATGCTGAATCCATCAATCCAATGGAAAATCTGCATACAGCATCTACACTTATTTACGGACAGTCTTGCGGAGGCTAAAAAAGCTTTCAGAGAGGAATAAACCCACAACAGGATGACACTCATTTATAGAAACGGAAATCTGTTTCCATGGTAGTATTTTGTGGTAACACCAACCATATAATTTTCACTTTAATTGTGGCACTGAGGGTTTTTATATAAACTTACCACCCAGAACCCAAAGGTCTTATTTGTGGTATAGTAAAATACATAGCACTTTAAATGCAATAACAAAAGAATAAAGCATGCCATTTTATACATTAGGGAGGCTTAGTACAATATTATAACATTATTCAGTGCACTTCTCAAAGAGTAAAAAGGATGGCGAAAACGGACTAGTTGTGACTTCTTTGGGTAGAAGGTATTTTGTGCAGTATATTGGTGAAAATTGCCTAACTCTTATCCATTTAGTTGCTTGCAAGCCATCACTTTTTTGTATTTGTAACACATTTTCATATAGATTATAAGCTTTGTTGGGCAGAAAACAAATCCCATCCACATGCTGTGTAAAAACACACACCACAATATGGCTGGTACTGTGTTTTGTGAATCTGTAAATATGATATACGGTGCTAGCCACTCAAATATCAGATAGAATAATAATAATTCCTTTATTTATTTAGTGCACACAGATTACACAGAGCTACACAGAGCTTGCCAAATCAGTCTACAACCAAGGGGGAAATCAGTGCTTCTTTACCACAGTATATTTAACCAGCGAGTCCCCATCTTTGGATATCTAAGCACCTTGAAAAAGTGTTAAAATATGTATAACAAATTAAATTCAGAGTCATGTAAAAACAGATTTTCTGAGGCCAATGTTCCCATCTCTGTGCCAGATTTTTAAAATGATGGACATCGGCAAAACCAAAGAGACTATAATAAGGTCATTTGGGCTTTTGTTCCATGGTCGTCATTTTGCCAGATGAAAAAATTATGTGTGATTCTATTGGAGTCTCCAAAGAACTGATCTTCAACCATGCACAAAACTGAAGATCAACTAATAAGTGTGTTTTTAGAATATCATATTCCTTGAAATAAATACATACTTTTACTTTAGAATTCTCCACTAGGTGCTGTGCCATTGACTTGATCAAGACTTCAAAGAAAAACCAAGAATACTGAAAATAAAGATAGCTTGTTAGGAATAAAATTCTTTTCCAACACTGCAAAAATAAAATATAAATGTGCTTCACTCTGAAGCCATACCTTGAGAAGCTTGTTACACGTTAAAAAGTCAGCAGATGGCTTGAGTATTGCAGTCATGGATTTGGCTAGTTCTTCGTGTACAGTCTTGTATTCTGAGGTGACGTACGGTTCTGCCTTGTAGACATACTGATACACAAAGACAAAATTATTAGAGACTGTTTATGCATCAACTAAATTTTACTGCAAGACCAAATGCTTATCGTAAAAGCAGATGATAAACTACAGAAATAAGCACACTTTGCTATAAGTAGTATCTGAAGTAAAATATATAACAATTCGGAAGCATATCTTGTCATAACTCAGCAATTTTAAATGTATTCATAGATCTGTGTTGTCCTCTGTTGCTCCCAATACAAATGTAAGAAAAGATGCTCCGGAAAAACATGATTTACTAAATGTAAAACATATCTACATTACTGGTTGTCCATAATGATATGTCAATGGTGGGTGGGACACAAATACTTTCACTTTACCTTGCAGAGTAGAGCAGATTACATAAATCAACATTTCTAATTGAAATATCCACACAGAACTACTGGCATTGTATGGCCGTTATGTGATGTTAAAGGACATCTACTACCAGGATGAAGGATAGTAAACCAACCGCACTGACATTCTGGTCTGTGCCCCCTGTGGCAGGATCTGCTCTTCTTGAGTTTGTTTACTGGGTTCTGGTTACTGAGGTTGCATATAAGCACATAAGCACCAACCCCCGTACACTAGCGCAGCATTTGTAAACGTGTGACTGCACCCTAAATCTGAAATAAGTCTGGGTATCTTTCCAGTTAGATTTTGCAACAAACTTTAAGAATCAATGTATAACTTACCTTAACATATGACCTTAGGTAACTCTCCAGCCCCTCTTCATGGCACTGAGAGACAACATGGATAATCACCCTATAAACAAAAAACAGAAATTTAACCTCAGTAAATAACTATAAATGGCTAAATTAAACTAATCATTTACAATGCCCATTATTTCTAAAGGAGGAGGAGAAAAGAATCGTGTATGTACACTCACTGCAAAAATATCTGATTTCTGGGTCAGCTGGACCCAACCTAGACCCATCCCTCATTACGGGGAGGAAATTGGACACTTGCTCATACGATCAGTGGTGATCTTAGTGCTTGGAGCCCTATTGATCACATTGTTATACCAATGGGTAGGTCATTTTGTATTTGAATTGTATAGCACATATATACAAAAATAAATTAAACAATATGTACAACTATACTTGGAAATTTGCCATCAAAATCAAGCATGATAAACCAGGGATAAACCATGGACACTTACTTGGTGTCTGGATCTGTGAGTAAGTGCCTGGTTTATCATGGTTGATATCGATGGCACATGTGATTCATGATATACAGTAGAAAACTCTTCTAGATTTACCTAGTCACATTGACAGCCACTTCCTCCTGAGTAGCCCTTGTGAGAACTCGGAACATTTGGTTGAGAATAGTGGGTAGGAAGGCAATCATGACATGCCCTTCCATAGCATGGAGACTCTAAGATGAAGACAAAATGAAGGGTGTATTTAGTGAGTGTGGAACCACATTTCTCAATTGAGATGTGGTTTGGCAGCTTCAACATTTACAAACTGTGTTACTGAAACAACACAAGATAAGTGTATCCCCACAAAGACAAGATTCTTAAATATTCTCAGGATAAAAAAATAACAAATCTCTAATTCACAGTTATTAACAAAAAAAAATACAGCATTTCACAGATCCAATTCCAACTGGTCTCAGCTCTCTTTTTCTATGTGTAGAGAAACCCTGGGCCCTGATAATCTAAGCACATTGTCAGCCTCTCACAGCACTAAAGAGATCATAAAGTGTCTGGTTAAAGACTCCCTGCACGCTAACTGAAATTTTACACTGACCATCACGGTGTTACAGGAGCTAAAACAGCAATAAAACCGAGTAAAACTTTCTTTCATGGGAAAACCCTTTTAAATTCAGGTCAATAGACCCCTGTTGGCAATTGTCTGAAATATAGGTTTAAAAACATGCCCACGACACACTTGCCTACGCCTGCCCCAAATCTGACAGATGTATGACTAAGCTCCATTTGATTGGGGCTATTAAAATGGTTCTCAGGCTGTCAGGAGTGAGTGTTCTGGCATGCTGGAATTTACATGGGCTACTCTCCCCCTCACTTCCTGTTTATCCGGGGGTGTCCAAAAATGAAAGCTACTGTTATGTTCCCCTTAGGGGAGTGGAATTTCACAGTACAGACCAAGATTTTTGTACGTGTTGATGAACTTTGGTAGAGGCAGGCGTGTTGAAAGAGACAAATATAAAAAAAAAAGTTCAAAAACAGGACTTCCCTGCTCCTTAAAACTCAAATATAAATCCTTCCTTCGACAAAAAACCTGCTTGTTCAAGCTCAAACTTAACAAGGCAATCCTGACTACACCAGGTGCCTTCATACCAGGCACTGGGTAGGCAAAAAACTCAGAGCAGTGTACAGTCCCAGACTGGTTGGTCTCAGCTCTCACATGCAGAGGTCAGCTCCAGGAGACAGAACCTCATTCTGGACCTTTTTATTCATGTACTGCAGGTGCAGGTATTGCACAGACATGTGATCCAAAAGCCCGAGATGGACCAGGAATTGGAAAACCAGACCTCTTTTCCCAATCCAGCTCCTGGGCCACTTTATTCTGGCTTCTGTTAGAAGCCAACCTTGGAAAGTCCTTGTTTACCATTACAGACAACAACTTCCCTGGAGCCAAAGACTTGTCACTGGACAAGTAAATAAACTGATGCGTGGTGTAAATCTAATAACTTCTAATTACCAATAGAAACAATTTTCTCATGGAATAGATTTACCTTTAAATATTTGACAAGCTCACTTCCTAACGCCTGCGCTCCAGAGTCTGTTTTCTGGCAATACTGAAAAAAGTTGTGCAAGTGCTGATCCTAAAAGAAAAACACAGACAACATTAATGAATGACTTTATTTTGAGGAACTGCATTCAGTTTTTTTTTTTTAAAGCTTCTACCCGTGGGGATTCCTCTATTCTCCAGGAAATTAGAATTTAGGGTGCGTTTGCACGTTCAGTTTTTCAGATGCAGTTTTTGAAGCCAAAAGCAGGTGTGGATCATAATGGGCGAGTCACATCATCGAACGAAGATGCTCCTCCTCTTTTTTCACTCCACTCCTGGTTTGGACATCAAAAACTGCACCTGAAAAAATGAACGTTTGAACACTCAGGGTGCGTTCACATGTTCTGCTAGAGTCGTGTTCACAACGAAACGATAGCGCACAGGGGGTGGCCACCCGCCCCCTGGTGCGCTAGTGTCCCATTATAAACGTGAATCTAGCGGAACATGTGAATGCGCCCTCAGGGTGATGCCATACGTTAGCGTTTTAATTCCATTTTGTAAGCGTACTGGGGCGGCCCGCGGCAATCAGCACCAGGTTTTTTTTATTGTGTAAATGCGAAACACCTGGCGGTGATTGCCAATCGCATGTGTTTGCATACAAATGCTGCGGGCCGCCCCAGTGCACTTTGATTCTGTAACAAAATGCAATCAAAACACTAATGTGTGGAATCACCCTTAGTATGGTTACATTCCATTTACTACACAAGCAACTGCTTTACTATCACTTTAACGTCCATAATTTAAATAAAACACAATGTCCTAGATCTCAATGTTTTATGTTCTAGTAATAAAACTTCCTGACATTGTAACATCCTTATTTGCCATATCCCCTCATCGGATAGACTAGATCCGTTTACTGTATATGCTTGAGCAGGGCTCAGGGTTGGAAAGAGTCCACAGCCTGCCAACTGGGAGAATGCAGGTCTATGACAGGAGAAGAAAATCCGTTGTATGCATGTAATGTGTTCCAGAGCATCACAGGCAAAGGCAGATCTGTGCGCTCTGCCTGCACACACTGTATCATCAGGAGCGCCACTGACACCTCAAACAATGTGTGCAGGCAGACCGCAGTTTTGCTGGGAGAAGAGGAAGTTGTGGGGATTGCCGGAAGAGAGTACAGAGTTCATTTTATTCTTTATGACAAGGTGTGCCTGCTGCATTTCATTTAGGAGGGGATTTCCGGCCATTTCCATAGCGAGAAGAGGCGGCTATAATAGGTCATTTCAGTAGTGAGAAGAGGCGGCTGCAGCCTCTCTGTGCATGTTTCTTAACCATCCATCTAAAAACCCTAGAAAAAATGCTGGAACCATAGAATTGTTTGGAGATCGTTTGGAGATAGTTACCTGTGCATATACAGTGGACACAAGATGAGTAGCGACCTTTAATAACGGCTTGCCTCCATCCACCCACTTTATTTCGGGCCCAGAATGCTGCTTAAAAAACAAAAAGCAGAAAAAATGAAATTAATAGTGAAACGTTGATTACAGACACCACACATTTTATTGTTCATGCTATTAGCATGGTAAGAAATGAAGACGCTTTATACCTTGCCCATCCCAGGTTCCTGGTAGCACAGGTATCCTGCAGGAAGGTTGGCAGACACTGGAACGTTCTGCTCATTGGTGACTACACGACCATCCTTCAGCAGGGGCAGCCAGGCAAAACCAACTGTATGGAGAACAAACAAGCTCACATACCTTGTATGCAAATGCCATTCCAAAAATCACATTCACTTAATGTCAGAGGAAGGCATCATTGTGATCCAAAAGTATAAGAACATAAAACAATATTTCTAGTGTACATTAAAACAGATATTTTTTGTATCCCACATAAAGAAGATATTTCTAGGAATCTCTTTTCAGCTGCTCCAGTTTGGAAACTGAAGAGACGCATATTTCCCATCTCACTGTGTTATTTAAGACATTGGCCTATATAGTTGCCACTAAAATTATTAAAATTTCCTCTCCCTTATGAGTCCTGCGAGACATAACCTATATTCCTAAATGGATCACTGGAACACTACATATTAATGTTACAACCCTATAACTCAGCTAACTTTAGATAAAAATAAACGCATGAAAACTATAGTGCATCCATCATTTCTCAGCAGATAGCTTACACAAGCGAGTGCTGCCAAGAATATGTAGTTCACTACTGGTCAGTCCTTTTAGTTCAGGGGAGTGCAATTTTGGATTTGCATTCCACTAGTTCACTTAGTAAAGCAGTGAGGTTTCAAATTGTTGGTTGATACATTGTTGTTTTTCTGTTGCGTTTTTGATTCTGGAGGGTTCCCATTACATCTACTGTTGAAAAATGCGTCTAAAGGAGGAGTTCAGTTTTTTAGCAAATTTCTGTATCAATTCCTCAGAGTTTTCAAGATCTCTGTTTTCTGTCATTCTATAGAAATCTGTCCATGGCCATGTGATGTTACACAGGTGCACGGCTCCTTACGTGACCATGAGCTCTTATTGCTGTGCTGCAATATAACGGGTTGTGCACCTGACCATGCACAAGGTTTGTATCAACTGGAAGCTGACAATGAATCTTTCTTTAGAGTGGCAGCAAGTGGAGATCTAGAAATCCGGAGAACAGTATACAGGCGGTCCCCTACTTAAGGACACCCGACTTACAGACAACCCATAGTTACAGACGGACCCCTCTGCCCACTGTGACCTCTGGTGAAGCTCTCTGGATGCTTTACTATAGTCCCAGACTGCAATGATCAGCTGTAAGATGTCTGTAATGAAGCTTTATTGATAATTCTTGGTCCAATTACACCAAAAATTTTGAAACTCCAATTGTCACTCGGGCAAAAGAAAAAAAATTGTCTAGAACTTCCATTATAAAATATACAGTTTCGACTTACATACAAATTCAACTTAAGAACAAACCTCCAGACCCTATCTTGTATGTAACCCGGGGACTGCCTGTATTGTAAAACTGTTTAACTTTCGTGAAAAACAAATGATTTCTAGGATACACTCTGAAACACATAAGTGTTTTTCACAAATGTGAAAAGACAAAATCAACTGCAAACATTCAATGTCAATTGAAAATGGATACTGGATCCAAAACAGATGCAAGTCAGCCAAACAAAATAGACGACAACAGCCATCTTTGACAACTGAGAAACAGCTGGGATGTGGGCATCTAGCCTTACTTATATAGAGCTCATTATGCATGGAAACAGAGTAGATGTAAATTAGGTGACTGCTTAATAGAAAACCTCTTACAGAATTACCAATGGTTATTTATTAGTAGCCACAGTGAAAATTGCAAGATATATTTTCATGTGTATTTAAAAATATCTAAAAATAAGCTTTAATATAATAGGTTTTTAAAAGTCATTTTCAGGTTTTATATTCCCTTTAAAAATGAGTGCCCTTTTATTTGCCAAACCTTGGCTTTCTATGACATCTTTCTTCTTGGTGCCTCCTTTACTTGATGTATCACAGCTGACATGGAAGAAAGTGAACAACAAATGGTGTTTTTCGTGAAGCTGTGTGGGCAGCTCTATTTTAATCTGTAAGAATGGAAAAAACGATGCCTTAAGTGACACATATCACATTAATTCCTCTTCACATCCAGCCAGGTTTAACAAAAGGACCTTTTTATAACCTGAACAAACAAGTCACCGGAATAAGCAGATGCCTCTTGCTATTCTTAGTGACTTGAGAAGAGTAGAAGCACTGACATACATCTGTCCACATTCCAGGTTTTATGGACTTTTTCTACAGTGTAAACAAGACCATGATATAGAGAACTACAGGAAAGTTGCATGCCAGGAGAATAGCAGCTTCTAAAAATCATATTTGCTGCATAAGTATAATAAAACACTTGTAAAACTACAACGAGTGTAAAGGATGCACATAAAGAGGAGAAACTCGAGTTTCTTTTATTGTTCCTCTATCAGATTGGTGGAAGTCATCTGGAACCCTTGCAGCGCTGGGGACCTGGGTCCTCCGGTTTCCTCCCACACTCCAAAACATACTGGTAGGTTGATTATATTGTGAGCCACATTGGGGACAGGGACTGATTTGGCAAACTCTGAGCAGAGCTGCGTAATCTGTGTGTGCTATATAAATAAAGAAATTATTATTAAATTATTATTATTAGCAGTTTGAAGAAACTGCAGTGTTTAGTATGGTGCTGTGGCCACTTCACTCTTAGCCATGCACACACACTGCATTGTATAATAGCAATGATTTGTACTGCAGCTTGAAGAGGCCTTGTGACTGATGGACAAGAGGTCACATGATTGGGAAGTGGGAGCAGCCATCACAGGAGAGCATAACCCCATTATACAGCTAAGCAAGTGTATCAGGTGTCAGGTCCCTGCTGATCTGATACTGATCATCTATGCGGAGGACAAGTGATCATTAAATAAATGAGCACTCCTGACACCTACATTCAAGGAGCTGCCAATTCCAAGAACCTTTGGTGGGTAAGATTTTAGTTTGGCCAATTTCTATTTAACAAGTATTCACAACTTGCAATGTGCATCAAAAGTGATTATTTTGATTCTACCAAAAAAAAAAAATGGTTGCTAATATGAAGTCATTATCAGAATCCATGAACTTACCTCATCATAAAATTCTGGATTTTGTTGATGGTGTAATACAGCAGCAAGGGCATTTTTTACAAACACAGGGCCACCTGGTCTTCCATATATACACTAAAATAAACATAAATATTAATTGTATTAACAGTATCTATGTTACACTTTTTTACAATCACAATAAACAAAACCAAAGAACAAGATTGTCTGTTACATACTTTCTTCCCCACAATGCAGAATTATTAAATAACAACCCTGGTAACAATCAGGGTCTTACTGCATTCCAATATTAACTAAGGGATATTGCGCAATAAATGATAGCAAATAATGTAGCCAGACGTCTTGTTACGACACAAATAACTATTGACACAGGCAATCAGTCATACACACACACATACAAGCACACTCAGTCTCCTTCATCATGAAGAGAAGTAGATACCACATGTGATTATAAGGCTGTATGGGGAGTCGCACACCATCTGGACCAGATGCGATCAAACTTTTGGGGACACTTCCTGTTGACATACAGGGACCGGTAGTGGGGAATGACACTGTTAATAAGTAATATCCATCTTTTTAATGGAGGGGGATCCTGGTCCTTCCACATCATCATCACCACTTTTCGGGCATAATATAAGACAAACCTAAAGAAAATTTTGTCATAGTGGCCATTTACAACTTCATTTATGATGCCGAGGAGACACACAGAGGGAAACAGTAAGCGTAGGAAATCTAAGTGTAGATTTAGGAACTCCAGCACTTCAGACCAGAAGACATGAACCCTAGGGCAGGACCAGACGCAGTGCAGGAAGGATCCGCCTTCAGCCTGACAGGGAAAGAAAAAAATCATTGGGCATTGCTCCCATGCGAAGTAGTCTAGCAGGGGTGAAATATACTTGATGTAGAAATTTAGACTGGATCAGGAAGTCCCTCGCACTCACTACAAGTGAAGTAGGACAGTTCAACTTCCCTCCAGTCATCATCCGATAGGTCAGGGATATCCTGTCTCCAGCATTCACGGGCTCTATCAAATGGTCTGGACTTTTGCTCTTGTAGTAGAGCATAGCACTGAGTGAGTGGTTTAGGGAGGTCCGGGGTACTCATCAGAGTCTCTAGTTTGGAAAATTTCACTGTCAGGCTAAAGGAGCCGAATTGGGCTTTGAATGCATGTCGCAGTTGCGTGTAGTGGAAGCTGGCCATATCAGGGACAGTATGCCTCTCCATTATCTCGTTAAAGCTGAGTAATTCTGCATCCGGGGATAAGAGCTGGCCTACAAATTTCACCCCAGCCGCCCCCCACATTGTCCAGCCTGGGAGTGAGAGGAAGTGGGAGAGCCATGGATTGAGCCACAATGGAGTCCTAGGCGAGAGAGCGGGAGGGCTGCTCGGTTCTACCAGGGATTGTGCCATACGCCAGCACACCGCTACCGTACGTAGGGGAAGGGGGGTATCAGATGGGGATTTGTATCTGTACAGCAGGTTTATAAGGGCTTCGTAGGAACCTATCAGAGCCCCAGCCAGTGCAGTAGCCGCGTTACCCATGTCTATATTTATCCACCACTGGGCATATACTAGCTGGGAAGCCAGGTAATAAAGATACAGATCAGGGGCCGCCACTCCACCCCTAGACTTGGGAGCTTGAAGCAGTGCTAGAGTGAAGCGTGGGGCGCCACCCTGCCAGTGGAAGGACCTGAGAATGCCGTCTATGCGTTTAAACAGGCTCTTAGGAAGCAGTATAGGATAAGCGTGAAAAAGTATCTATGTTACACTTTAACCCAGAACTAATACAGAGATTTAATGTAGAAGCAAAATTATTCATCATTTTATGTACAATTAATTTACAATTAAATGTAGATTTAAGACAAACAATATAAACATGCAACAAACCCTCAATGGCTGTGCCTCTTCATCATCAGACTCTCTGAATTCAATTGACACTGCTATATTCCTTGCCTAAAAGAATAAATAAAAATCCATGAAAAAACTATGGAATTTTAATATCAAGTCAAAACATTGATGACAGACACTTCCCTCCCTAACTAACCTTTTTAAACAGGCATAGTTCCGAGTGTACAGAGCTGACAGAAGATCAGTCCATTATGTGACCTGTATCCTGCATTTCTTCTTTAAAGACTCTCTGTTATTCTTAGCTCTCCGTGAGGTATGGTGAAGACCAGCTTATATGCGGTCTGCCATATACTACACGCAGACACTAGGAGAATAACCACTGCACAACTGTCACTCAATAACAGGCATCATTAGGATCATATAGGACAATTTAGTGGAGCACTAACCCGTGGTCGTGTATATAAATCGTGAAATGGAAAACTAATCTAACAATGTTACCCATTCTCCTTGTGCACTGCATACAGATATAGTAATATCTAGAGTCTGTCTACAACCTTCTGCATGGCAACAGGGTCACCTCAAACGTGCCATCATTATGGCATCAAAAATCTACACAAATATGCTATGAGATAAAATATTACCAAATACTAACCAAACCACAATTGCGTACCTTTGCAAATGCCTTCTGTCCATCATATTTCAGGTGCTTCGGATAAACATAGAGATGGTTGTTGTAGATGGTGAATGGCTGTGTGTGTTTGGGAATGTAAGGAACAAACTCTTCCACTTCGAATGTCACCACCGTGTCAGGACTGTTCTCAAACTGCTTCATGGGAATGTATGAGGAGTTCACATAGTCTACAAGACAATAAAGATATCCAAAAGGATAAGGCCAGAAATTCAGTTACACACACACACACACTTTAATGTATAAAATATATATAATAAAATAGCTTACTTGGAAAATCTGGAGAAACGTTGTCGATATGAATATCTAGATTTCCTAAAATAACAGGAAGCTTGCCCAATTTCTCAGGTCTAAAAGAAGAAAATTGTATTATGCTTAACCAATGCAAAAGAACACAGAAAGGGTATTTATTTCACTCAATTCAACAAAAATTCAAAGGAAACCTGTAGCATAAGAATCTATATTATAGGGTTTGGCCACCAATACAAAAATGTACCAGCTTCATGAGTTAAAGTTTTTTGAAAACAGCAGGACTTGGGAGTTCTAGCGACGTCCCATGTCCTGCTGGGTTCTGGTGAGGCCGTGCCGTCATTACTGTATGCACACCCCTGCCTTCATAACCAATCCTATATCAGTGGTTGGAGGAGCAAAGGAATGACAATCACATGCCACCTATGACCATTTATGGTAGCGGTTATGATAGAGGAGGGCATGCATACAGTAATTACCGCATGGCACCCTTCCATACGCTGGCAGCCAGCGGGCAGTCCCGGCCACTAAACAGGGCAAGTATGTTATGTGTGATCCAATTAGGGTCTTATTTTTACCATGATAATTTTGTATTAAAACGTAACCTAAAAAATAGCTTAAAGATATAAATGATTTTGCCAATGTTCTGGAAGCTGAACTACAAAATGATAAACAAGACAGGAGCACATTCTCAGCTGGAACTAGTATGTTTAATGTCTGAATAAGCACCCTTTTAATGCCATGCGATGGAGCAGATCCTAAGACGACTTATGTATATCTAGCTTTATCGCTACATTTTCTTTCATCCCATGCACATATGCCCTTGATTTCTAATCATTTGACTTCCAGATGTTTTTTTCCCTGAGAACATCTTACACAAGAGTTAAACCATACAAGGAAGTCAGGTTTAAGGCAGTTGGCATAACTTTATAACAGGCAGCACATTGATGGATATGCCTGGACGATCATCATGCAACTTAGATGTATAGGGCAGCCAGACATCTGGTGTTGGGGAGGGGGAAATCAGGAATATTGTGTATAAACACCCCAAAGACTGGGAGGAGAAGCGGTTAGTCCTTACACCTAATGTATGTTCAATCAAATGTGCATGTTTCTAGGACATTAAAGGGAAAACTTCTACACAACTAAATTAGTGGAACCCTCAGGTAGGATATGAAACATCCATTCCATCTTTTATGTTAAAGCTTACCTGTTTAGCTATATAAAAAATACCTCCAGAGCCATTTGCAAATGAGCTGAGAAAAGACAATTGGGGGTGGGGGTGGGGGGCTGGACATCACTTCAGAGGCCCCTATTTTGGCATCTAGAACCATGGTTCTGGTGTCATTATAAAGAACAGAATTATTTGTGTGGTCCTGTGAGCTATAGAACCAGAGATATAGGCAGGAATTCAAAATTAATATTTATTATTTATATTACCCTTAGGAATGAGAACTGAAGATTACTGTAAAATCAAATTCTGAAAGACGATATTCTCCCCTTTTTAATGACACCAGAACCATTGTTCTATCTGCTATAAAGCACAAGATAGAGGTGTCTTTATTATATGCACCTCCAGTGTTTAGATATGAGGTTTTTTTTTAAAGTTATATGTGTAAGTTTTAACACAAAAAGTGGGAATTCTAGAGATATTTCAGACCATACCTAAGGGGACTGTTACAATAAGCAGTTTAAAGGGAACCGGTCATCAGCAATTAGACTAATAAACCACTACCAGAATATTGTGAAGCAGCGTAACAACTTCTAGTTTGTTTCTTTCATGGCCCAGTGCGATGACATCATCCAGAAAATGAACTTTGAAGTGAGCATTAAATTGGTTGTATAAAGTCAAGAGGAAGGAGAGTTTTACACCGAATTCAAGGTAGGGAGCCCAAAATGCCTCCTCCTCTGTGACTGACATCATACATCGGACTTCGGGAGATCTGGTTACTGATGTCTATCGATGGAGGACCATCAATAGCAGTGAAGGGAGGTTTCTGAGGAAGAGAGCTCTACTTCAGTGTTAATATCTCCGCCTCCATGACTTTATATAACCAGTTTACATCTCACTTTAAAGTTGATTTTCTGGATGATACCAGCGCACTGGGTCATGAAAGAAACAAACTGGAAGGTGTTCAGCTGTATGACAACATACTGGTAGTCATTGATTAGGTCACTTTTTGCTAACCGGTTCCCTTTAAAAGCTGATGAAAGCATCACTTTAAGGGAAATGGCTTTTGTCAAGTCTGCACGTTACATATTAAATTTGCCACTTGCTCTATATTTCGATAATGCATCTACTTGCATTTTCTGTGTACATAAGAGGTTAGCATATTAATATTGTATCATATAGAAAATCTCTTCATATGTACAGCCATTATGGTTATGTGGTGGCAGAAATCACAAAGAATAATCAAACTATATTTTTTTATATTTTTTTACGATCAACTATTAAACTTTCATAAACCTAATCTATAATTTTATAAATCATTATTTTTTTTTCACTATTTTTCGCATTTATACAAGCTTATTTTAAAGGGAATTTTAGAGACATATCAAAGCACCACCTTGTACAACCAGCAGTAGGTTCAGAAGCCAACTCTAAAGCATTATGGTGGAAATATGATTTTTGACTTAACTCGAACAGAGAAGGGCTCAATTAAAGAAGACAGTTGCCCTGGTCTGTAAGAAACCTTTACAGGGAATTTGGACAACTAAACCTCTAACTTGTCTTTATACATTTAAGATTAAGAATCCCAAATATTTTCAGTTCACCTCCTGTTGCCGCTATGAAGTGAAATCTGGTTGGAAAGGAGCCAGGGGTACAATGAGATGGGTTTGGGTAAGCCTCTGCACAATAGCTCAGTATTAGGAACCTGGAGGTGTAACCAGATATACCAGCCTCTACTTCATCCTTGCTCACGGTCTTCAGAGGTCAATATCTTGGCAGCTAGAACCATGGTTCTGCGGTCCTTAAGATGGTACGGTTGTCCACACTACCTTAACCAGTTACATTCATGAAGAGATACTTTCTGCAGCCAGGCTGTAATCTCTTGACAATAGAGTATTGCCAAGCCGCCCAATAAAGTATAATGGATACAGGAGGTTTACCTCTGCAAGATGGAGGAGTGGATGACTCCCACAATGCGGACAATTACCTCAGTACCTGGAAGCCTTGGAAAACCTATGAAGGTTCACCCGCATTATGCGACCTTTATGGTAGTTTCTTTTAAGGCTGGATATTCACTCCGACCCCCTAGAACGGATTTCCCTGTATTCCCTCCACTCCTTCCACAGGTTTCCCCTTTTCTTTATTTCTTCGTTGAGTACACAGAGAGGGTTATAGTTGGCTAGGTGGTCAGTTAGGCCACAATTACAATTTCTTTCTTCATTTTCTTTAATATTTGTAAACACATACCTGCCCCAGCTCCATCCACCATCTATTTACCAACATTTGGAGCTTGTGAACAGATGCTGTAATGCTGCTAGCGGGATTCTGTGAATGACAAGTTTACTGTTTGCCTTACACCTGCCCCCTCATTGGGTTTTCCAGAATCCACAGAAAATCCATTAAGACTTTAGCTTCAACCCAATTGAGTTTCCAATACTTCTTATGTCATCTAAATTACAATGATAAATGCACAACATCAATCCACTTACTTCCTAAAGTCAGCAAGTAATTTCAACATGTCTTCATTTGAAAGTTTGTTGCTGTCCTGTTTATAAATTGGAGAAAACCGTGCTGGTTTGTCTAGGGTGCCAGATGTATCTTTAAAGAGAGGTCTAGGAGGAAAAAAGAATAGCTTAGACATAAATGAATATGGCAAAACTCTTATGTACAGTATTAAATAGAATATAACAAAGAATCCATCATACAATGTCCAAATGTGTTTTCATTTAAAGGGAACCTACCGCCACGATTCTACCTACGAAGGTAGATCGGGTGGTAGGTGGATGTATGGGACGTGAGGATAGCCCTTTTTTGGGCTAATCCTCACGTCCTGGCTATCTTTTAGAAAACGTTAACCCGAGGATATGTAAAAAATTTTTAAGCGGCTACTGGGGCGTGGAATAGCAGGACATGAAGCTACACGTCGCGGCTACTCCACGTCCCAGTAGCCTCTTTTCTCCGGCAACAATTTCATCTTCGGCACGCAACTCCTCGTAGCTGCGCGCCCTCGTCCAAATCCCTGGCATCTGCAGCGTTCTGAGCATGCACAGTAGCTCCGGCCCCGGAGCTGCGGCCGCGCAGCCGAAGGCCTGTGTTCTCTGCCGGGTACTTGGACGAGTAGCCTCTTTTCTCCGCCTACCAAAAAAAAAAAAAAGGGCTATCCTCACGTCCGTTCTACCTTTATAGGTAGAATCGTGGTGGTAGGTTCCCTTTAGGTTTTTCATTCTTCATGGATAAATCCAGTGTCTCACCTTGCTGCCCAGGCAAATGGCATTCTGTACTGTCCAAGCCTACTGCATGCCTGTTTGGCATTCTTCAGAACTTTCTGTGCCACCTATAAAAGTTAAAATAACTATTACCAGTGGTGCAAAAGCAGAAGTGGATTCTAGAAGAGATACCAATAAGCATAATTGTACAGAATAGGTTGGGGAATTTACAGTCCCCTACTTAAGAACACATGACTTACAGTCGACCCCTAGTTACAAACGGACCTCTGGACTTTGGTAATTTACTGTACTTTAGTCATAGGCTACAATAAACAGCTTTAACAGTTATCAATGGTGCCTGTAAGTAAGATTTATTGTTAATCCTGGTTCTTATGACAATCCAACATTTTTAAAATCCAATTTTGACTGGGGTTACAATAATAAAGTATACGGTTCCAACTTACATACAAACTCTACTTAAGAACAAACCTACAGAATCTTGTATGTAACCCGGGGACTGCCTGTAGTTATATTTAATAAATTTCCTTTTAACTTGGATACAGGATTTCCAGAGGCCCGCAACAGGTTTCTTTAAATGTGAGAATCATAGGAGTCCCTTAATCGTGTAAATATTAGGGTTTTTAAAATTTTTTATTCAAAAGAAAAATTATGTTCATGTCATTTGTCAGCGAGCTGGAAAATGTTTATAGGAGCCTATAGTCTGTGCATGAAACTGCAGACACAAAATATCATAAAAAATAAAGAGGACCTTTCACCACCCCAAACATTCTAAAGTGAACATAGCAGCATGTAGGCACTTGCATCATTATTCGGGGGAACTTTGAATTTTCTCCTAGCCCCCTCTGTTCCTGAGATAGGAGCCCCAGGATCTCACTATTCCATGTGCTGTATCGCCAGAGAGTAGGAGCTGAAGCACGGGTGTGTGATTTTGCTAACATCCTCTTACACCACCCAATCAGAGGCGGAGGGTCTCAGAAGAGATGCCTTACTATATATGTCAGTACACGTCTAGCTGCGGCCGTGTGCTACAGCATCATGTGTCTGCACTGCCGGGTGCGCGCAGCTTCTTGTCTCAGCGCAGCACACAGAACAGATAGCAAGATCACGCAGTGTTCTGCGTGCTGCGGAACATGTTCACTTTAGGATGTTAGGGGTGGTGAAAGGTCCTCTTTAACCCATATTCACAAAGACATCATTAGTCTGCATAAAGGTATATAACAAAAATAGGGGTAAATGCACAAACATCTCTGCAAACAGCCCAATGCTGTGCAGGATGAATGGCGACAGTTATATTGCAGACAGGTTGTGGAGTAATAACCTGGAAATGAAAATTGATAAAAATAAACCATTTAAGAGTGGCTCCGCCACAGGCATCACTGAGTGTACAGCTACCCTAGCAGGTCTATCTATAAATGTTTAACCACCATTAATAATTCAGTAACAAATATGTACAGACAATAATAACACAAAAGCTTTTACAAAGCACCATCCGCCCTTTAAGCAGTCTCCTTGGAGAGGAAAACAAACAATTGTATTTGATCCCTAGAATTTTGGCAGAGACAGGCAAGTTAAGGTTGTGCAAGTGGAAAGTCCACATACACTGTAATTGATCACGTGTTCTCAAGAAGTCCAGACCAGGAGGGCTCAGGTTATACCAAGGAGTTTACATCTACATGACTATGGCCTCATAGACGAAATATCAAACATTTCTCACTGAGAAGAAAGTATAAAAAAGAAAAAGAAAGAAAAAGAAAGAAAGACTGTAAACAAGACATGGACATACCAGTAGATCAGAAAATTTATAATATATTTGTAAAGACCAATATGGGAACTCCATGAAAATTCTTTGAACGGATAAACTACGGTACTACTACTGCTTATTTATGTTGGTCTTCTGTTTATTAATGCAATCTCCTATATCCATTAGACGGTGCTCCTGTCCATCATATGGCGGCAATGGATGAGCACTGTGACCATACAGATCACTCAGCCTTCAAAGTAACAAAGTCCACTCTGGAAACCTGTAAAGGCACAGTGGGGGAGATGGGCGACATGCATTATCACATGTTTCTCTACCGTCTACCAGGCAGCAGTTTGTTTGTTTTAGGAGGATTTTATCTTTATCTGGAAAAAGCAGTACACACCTCTGTTAAAAAAATAACAGTGATGTGTGATGAGTGGTTTAGAGGTACATGGTCACATGGTGTGGCAAACATAGGCCATAAGGTAAATCCAAACACCTGATCCAGCTACTCAGCCTATGATATTTGCAATTAGCTTGGGTGCACAGAGAATGCCCAGAGCCACAGGAATATCATAGCAGAAGAAAAATTTCCAGCCCTGTCAGCCAATATTATCTGAATTCTTCTTTATTGTATTTTTTACACAAAAAAAGGCAGTATAGAAGACCTACATGTTTTGGCACATGGCCTTGGTGAGGATATGTCTCATGGCTCAAATTTAAAAAAGGCCCGCACTAGTATTCACATGAAAAGATAGCATGACATGATCACTGAGGTTTTAATCCTTCATATACATTAACATAACGTAGAGAAAAACATAATACAATTGTATAGTAGCCAATCATGTTTAGTGCATCAGTCAATTATGGTCAAAGAAAGAAAACAGAAATGTATTAATACAATAAATACATATGCACTCTATTCAATAAATGCACTGGTTAGTCAAGCCAGTCCTTATCCAAACAAGCCCAAACAAAAGTTAAAGCTATAAAAGTATGGTCATATAGCCAAGTGTAAATAAACCAACTTTATGCGGATTAGAAATGTAAACTTGCTGTTCTACACGCAGCTGAAAAGTAACATTAAAACTGAATGTGACCTACCAATTAGCTGCTTCTAAAAGTCATAACACTCCTAGATGCACATCGCCCAGACATAGACCAAAAAGTTTACGATCAGTGACTAGCAATCTGTGCAAGACCAGTTTTTGGTCATAGAGAAAGACTATGGATTACTCCACTCCTGGATTGAGTTTCAAAATACCCGATTGTGTGAACACATGCTTGTCATGGACAAAGTTCCCAGGTGTGTCTGTTGTACAGATGTACAGTGTGTGTTACAGATGGACATGAAAGAGGGTTAAGATGATAGGAGTTCAGAGAGCTGGGAAATGCATAATATTATTATACATACAACTTGGTTTCCCTCTTTCCACAGCACCAATTTTGCTATGTGGCCCTTTCCTAGGTACAACCCCTGCCAGAAGATGTGCCAAATGTATCATCCAGTGTGCACCACTGGCACAAATTTGGTGCAGTTTTATGTAGTCTTCATTTTATTAATGCTACCTTGAAGTAAGTATCACTGTGTATTGCTGTAGCAACCAATAAATGCTGTTGTCAAGGACTAAAGCTATAAAGCAGCATGGGATGAAACACAGCAGACGTAATCTGGAATTAACAAGCCTTTATAGTATAATTTAAAGCTTAAAGCAAATCTGTCATGTTTCCCTATGCTGCCCATTCTGTACAACAAGTCAGTATAGGAGATATAAAATGATAAAGCACTATGTTTATATCATAAACCCTACTTCTCAAGCCCTGGAAATGGATTTTCTCTCCTCCCAATTCCTGTTCCCATTTTCTGACAGGAAAAAAAAAAAACAGGTCTTGAAAATATATATTAACATAAACTGAGGTTATGAAGTTGAATAAGAACTCATTTGTTTTGTCATTCATTTTTATTCAAAGGCTTTTATACAGTATTAAAGGCAGTATTTTATTCATAATTCTCTCCCCTGGAGTTGTTTCTGACTTTACACATGTTCATCACATATGGGTGCCCGTTACCGGACATGGCACTACACCTCTGAACTACTTATCTGCGCTTTATGAACCAACTTCTACTTATTATATGCCTACAATAAAAAACTTTTATATTTGACATATGGGTGACATACAGCCCATTTTAAGCAATATTGCAAAGACACATGGGAAATGATGTTGGCACACAGGCCGAAAAAATAACCAATAGAGCAGTATTTTGCAGCCACAGGAAAAAAAGTGTATGTGCAGGAGGCCAAAGGCCCTATTCACACAACTGTATTAGGGACCATGATCTGGCCCCTAAAAACATGGCCATCATAAAGGTCTATTACGCCTGGTCACGTTTCCGCTACTCGACTTTCTATGGGCACTCCTCCCCTTCTCCACTAAGGCGTGTGCTTCCCTAGGTTCTGGTCCCGGTGTGTATAAGGCCTAAGCCGTTCACATATACCAATCCCCTTGGTACTGTCGATAAATTAATTTCATGGCCAATAATGATTAAAAGGTGGTAGAGAGATGCAAGGGTGGTGCTTTATGGCAAGATGCAAATAATAGGTCTAGGTCCCTTGTTATCTATATCTCCTTATCACTAACTGCTTTTTCCAATTAAAAAAAAATTAGGTGATGGGAGACAAATCAGAGAATCTAGAAGCAGAATATAAAATTATTGCAGCTTTTGAAGTAGATACTGCTGGACATGGTCAGCATGGGCTGGTAAACATACCTTGGCGGAGTCTGAGCTCTTCATGTAAGGCTCTGCACAATGAGTAATGCTGCCTTGAAGGACCTTTTCTATCCGGGCGACGAGGAAGATATCAGGATGGGGACATGTTACAGAAAATATACCCTACAGAGAAAAAAAGTAAAGCAAAGTAAATCTACTATTATATACACTAAACGTTCTAGTGTAGGGACCTGACTAATGTCATGCTAGCCTTATATTACAGATTACTAGAACTTTTCCAGTAGAACAGATAAATCACAACCTCCACTGACAAGATACAAGGAAGCAGGCTATCTGATAAATAACTGGTATGATAAAGTTTGCAGTCGTATGATACAAAACTGAAAGACTATTTTTCCACAAGACATGTTGCTCCGTTCACAGCTCATATTTGGACACTGTGCACCAGGAAGCTCCAGATGTACTCACTGAATGTGTCTAGGGACACATACTGTCAGACAGAGGCCTCCTTCTGGCTCAATATAAGTCTCATACAGCATAAATAGCTGTATAGAGTCCAATGATATGGGGTTTGGTCCAGGAAATTGTTCCAGCACAGAGAGTGTTTTTCTATGAAAGAACTCATTTGTGGGAAATGGGCCTAAGAAATTAAAAACAACTAAGATACAAAGTAAACGTCTATAACTGCACTGATGTGTTACAAAATTTACATCATGTTTGCAATGATGTTTCACATCCAATGGGCAGTATGGTGACTTAGTGGTTAGCATTACAGCCTTGCAGCGCTGGGGACCTGGGTTCAATTCCCAGGGTCAACATATGCAAAGCGTTTGTATGTTCTCTCCGTGTTTGCGTGGGTTTACTCTGGTTCCTCCGGTTTCCTCCCACATTCCAAAAACATACTGATAGGTTTATTACATTGTGTGCCCCATTGGGGACAGAGACCGATTTGGCAAGCTCTGTATAGGGCTCTGTAATCTGTGTGCGCTATATAAATAAAGAAATTATTATTATTAATGCTGCATGAGAACATCTGAAGGGGCGAGCACTAGGTGGCTAACAGATGGATCATACATTTCTCTTTACAGTGCTCAGGGACGAGCACTGGGCTGATCATGTATGAATTTGCTGTGTTTTGAATCAAAACGCGAACATGTGACAGCAGCCTTAGGATCGTGGCAGCCCAGGGAGTAGGGGAGGACCAAAGTGGTTTATACAGAACCACCAACATGTACTCACTGCTCAAGTCTACACTTGGAACCAATTGTTGCACCCGGAACAACGCTGACGTCATGTTCCAGAGCAGGAGATAAAAGAAGCAGTGAGTACATGTCAGACGTACTCACCACTACCCGGCCTCCTGCACCAATGAGCACTGCCATCATTGATGGTAATGCTCATTGGTCTCTGCCGGCTGAAGCATGCGGACCACAACCAGAAGGTTATGCAACATTACTTTAGATTAAAGTGGACCAGTCACCCAAAAAGGTAAAGGTAAAACAACCGATAGCATTAGCACAAATAAAAACATTAGGAATAGAAAGCAGTTTCCTCTCACTAAGCAATCCATAGCTATGTTCCATCTAGTACTCCACTGCATCCAGCACTTTACTGAATAACACATTTACCTACTAAACAGCTCTATGGGATCCTTTAATGCACAGATTCTTCAATAATTAAGGTGCATCTTCGGCTACATCCCCATTTCCTGATGCGCCAGAAATACACCTTACTTATGAATTATTTAGACACATTTAATTTGTTGCTGGAAAATAAAACAAAAAACAGATTGTATAGTACCTGTTTGGGGTACTGCAGCATGGACTCCTGCACAGACCCTAAAATTCTGCGTCCAAAATCCCCACTTCCATTTAAAAGCTGCTGAGAAGTAGTAGGAATCATTTGCCTCACGGAGGCATGGTTCAAGTCCACAGGAAAGTCTGCAGAGATCTTTTTGTTTGCTTTGATGTCAAACAGAGAAAGGGTGACGAAGAACGGCTCCACCTGAGCAGGGTAAAGAGAAGGGTCACATGGTAATAAACGTAACCTACAGACATATAGTTTATAGGGGCTATATAGTCAGTATCTTGTGCCTTACATGACAAAGCGTATACAGAGCTGCTGCAGCACAAGGGAAAGAAAAAACACAACACAGAGGAAGAAAACACAACACAGAGGAAGAAAACACAACACAGAGGAAGAAAACACAACACAGAGGAAGAAAACACAACACAGAGGAAGAAAACACAACACAGAGGAAGAAAACACAACACAGAGGAAAATAACCAAAACCACCATGCAACACTTATTCCTGGCATATCCTTATAGTAGAGTGGTGATTTGTAGCTGCGAATATTCAAGCTGTGTATATAGTGTATATCCTGGAGCCGTCCCTGCCTTATACGCCAAACTTATTTATAATCAAAAAATGAGGTGTGAAATTAGCCTTATTCTGAATAAGACGTGTGCTACTAAATACAGATTTCTCCAAGTCTAAGCCTGATGCCACACGACCATGCGCTGTCCAGCACTGCCCGGATTTCATGGGCTGACCACAGTGCCGTAGACAGGACTCGCTGCATCACAGTGATACATAGTGCAAGCGAGTCTGGCTTGTTGGTGGAACAGCAGCAATGATATTGTAAAAATTATTATAGATTAGTGGAGCTATTTTGTATGTAAAAATAGATTTCTTGCATCATACATCACTGTGTTTGGCCCATGAAATCCTGGTATGGTGTTTTTTTTTTCCACAGATCAAGCACGTAGAGTTGCCCCAGCTTGACTGCCAAGGATACCCTCAGAAATACACCACTTCTCCAAGTCTTCAGAAGTAAATGTCACATCAGCAGCACAGAATAAACAAGCCTGTAAGTAAGCTTATTCCTTGGAATAGCTTAGTTAAGCAGAATTAAGTCAAAGACATGACTCTGCAAACCATATAATTTATCCAGTGAAATGGAAAAGGCTTACACATTATAATAACAGCTACAAAGCAGAAGTTATTACTGAGGCTATATTAAGACAAGTAATTGAGGAAATAACACAGGGTTTAGGTCAGTAGCCATGGAGAGAAAGATCTACTTATCTAATAACTTTCATTTCTATGTTCAATACACTATGCAAGTGTATTTGTCTCTGGAGTTTTTGCTGTAAAAACATCCTTCATAATAAATTCATGATGTGACGTCTGCACACACAGCTAGGCCTGCATATACAGAGGGAGGGCTCACAGCAGAGAACACGCAAGGTTACAATGCTGAACGGAAGAACATAGATGCCAAAGATTTTCATACTAATTCCCAGAATTCAGAGGTACGGTATGACACATCCATGAATTATTTATCAGCACAGCAAGCTCAGACACTGCATGTGAAAAGCAAACCTAAAGACTCTGGTTAGGCAGAAATACATAAATCTCTACATATTGTAACTGATCAATGATGCAGTATACAGGATCTACATAAATATATATGAAATAAGTCTCTACATGGAACCCAGACACCATGTAATATGCAATGGTGCAGATTTATCGAAAGCAAGACTGATGCTGGATGATAAATATGGTGACGTATAAGACTGTCTAGCCATACTTTGCACCTCCTATTATCTGGCTTAGTTGACACCAGAAAAATGTCCTATTTACATAACTTTACTGCACACACAGTTTCACTTCCCTTCTAAAATACTTGAAATGTGGTGCAAAGCATATAAGACAGTTTTGAATTAAAAATATTTATGTCAAACAGATTTCTAAATCTCTTATTGCCATTAAAATATGCCTCTAAGGACCAGTTCAAATCTGCCTTCAGTCCTCAACTATTAGCTTCCGTCACCAAAATGATAATAACGGAAGTTTATAGGTTCTGTTAAAATGTGCAGTGATTTAATGGCTTCCATTAGTGTTGGGTTGTACCACTTCCTTGAAGCTTTTGCTATTTGAGAAAGAAAAAAAAAAGTGCAGCAGTTTCAGTCAAATTGTCCAGTAAAATAATGGACACAAACTTGATGTAAAGGGTATATTGAGCCTCCTTGCATAAATAGGAGTTTCCGGGCAGAGTCTGTGGGCGGAGATTGTTTTGCCATTTTTTTCTGGGACTACCTCCTATTGAAATGAATAGGAGGGAGCACTTAGAGGTAATCTACCATCGAAACCAAGCATGAAAAACTAGGGACTCTTAATCATAGATCCAATTACTGTGACTGTGGTAATCTTCTTGTATTTGTTATTAAATGGTCTTCTTCCTTCCAAAAATAGACTTTTAAAATTATGCTCAAGAGCCAGAAGGGCTCTGAGGGTCGGTACAATTGACGCTCCGTGTTATAACTTCATAGGCTGTAACACTGAAGAGCACATTCCTATCCCAATGTGTGAGATTACATCAGGCAGAGGGAGGGGGAAATGCCGAGGGAGGGTGAGACCGTGTAACAGCCTTTGAAGATACCAAGGGGCCCCCCCTTGGGCCTTCAGGTTTTTAAAGGTTTTAGAAGGAAGGAGGCAATGAATAACAAATATAATAATATTACCAGTCACAGTACCTGGATCTGAGTAAATTTATCATGCTTGATTTTTATGGCAGATTTCCTTTAAAGGCCTAATTGAAACAGTGCATACATACAGACATTACTGGAAGCAAAATGGAAGCATTACTCTGCACACTTTTACACAGGTTTTCACTATCCCATCTCTTAAGACTGGGCCATGAGGAATTTACTGGAACTGTAAGTGAAAATTAGGAGCAATCCTGACAACTTGTCCATTTGGCCAAGCTGACAGATCCTGACAATGTTTTCTTGCTCCTATATGGAGCAGCTAGTTTGTCTCCCAATCTCTGCTCTTGGAGGAAATGACAACTGGACAGCCTTATATCTTTTACTACAGTTACTGAGTTATAAGATGACACAGCAGTGTCTTCGATGAAATTAAAACAAATTACAGATTTGTTCTATAAAACTTGGGAGGTAACTTAATGAATTATTTTCTGGTCATCCCAAGGTACCAATTTGCAAAGTACATTAATATTGAGGAGTTTTCGCTCTCTGTATGTACAGTACGTGATTCAGCTCATAAATTGTGTTTTAGATGGGAACTCCCAACTCCACAGGACATGGTAAAGATGTGTGTCAGCAACCAAAACCTAGATTAGGTACAGGGTTCCATCTATGTGGAAAATAAAGGACAGGTGGCTGCTTCCTCACCCCTTAGCATAAGTTACCAAAACAGTCTGCCCACATCCCCAAACATGATTTTGTGCTGTCTAGAGACAGTTGGTGGACATTTCAATTCTGAACACCTTTCTTGAGCCCTGAAATATCACTTTCCTAACAGTGAGGGGATCATCAATGATTTTGGCTCAATAACAAAATTACATTTCAGGCATAAAGTTGAAGGTGGAGCAAAACAGTAAATAAATATTTAGAGAACAAAACCAAGCCTTACATTTGTTGTTGGCCCCTCTTCATTTTCTGCCACACAACACTGAAGATTGAAAGACAATTCATTGCACTTCACCAATATTCTTTTCCCAAATTTCTCCTCAAAGGGTTTTATTTCCGGCTCAATTCCTGAAAAGTCAAGTTTCTAAAGAAAAAAAAATAAGAAATTTGCAAAAGGGGTATTAGAATAAAGTGGAGAGAACGGCCAGCACGTTCTGGGAATGGCTATAGAATTCGGCTTATTATAAAAATAATAGAACGGCACAGCATGGCCACATTCATTCCTCATCTACCATATATAGCTTCATGCAGAGGTGCGTGTAGCCTGGGATTAGCTGTGTAGCGTATCATGAAAGGTTTGTAAGGTTTTATGTTATATGGGGATGTGATACCAAGTATAAACTACAGGCAGTCCCCGAACAATTGACTTACAGATGACCCCCAATTACAGACTGCCCACTGTAACCATTGGGGAAGCTCTCTGAATGCCGGTAATTTACTGTAAAACTAAAACTGCAATGATTAGCTGTGTCTGTAATGAAGCTTTATTCTTAGACCTTGCTCCCAATTTTTCAAACCCAATTGTCCCAAGGACAAAAAACTAATTTGCCTGGGGTTACACTAACAAAATATACCAGTTCCGGCTTACATACAGATTCAACTTAAAGGACATCTACCACCATGATGAAGAAATGTAAACCAAGCACACTTAGCTTCTTAAGACCTTGTTTTTTTTTTTTTTTTTTTTTTAATGTTTTAAAAATTATGCAAAAGAGCCTAAAGGGCTCCAGTCTCCTCTATGGAGCTCAGAGCCCCTCCAGCTCATTTGTATAATTAAAACCTTTCCTTTGTGAAAAAAAAAAAGAGGACTTAAGAAGCTAAAAGAGCAGATCCTGTCCAAACGGGCACACACCTGCATGTTAGTGTACTTGGTTTACAATCCTTCATCCTGGTGGTAGAACAAAACTATGGAACATATCTTGTGCATAATCAGAGAACCGACTGTACGTCGTGTTTTTAAAAATAATTCTTGTGTATTTTGAAAGCTGCACATGTTTGCAGTCTACATTACATACTTAAAACAAGATTTACTTACATTTCCTTCTCTTAAAAAAATAAAAACTTCTTGTGCAACATTTGCAGCTTTACTTCACTTTTAAACAATTACAAAAAACAAACATGGAATATAAATGTTGCCAATGCCTCAAGTGGAAACAAATGCTGATTTCAAGATATTTGCTCAACTTTGGATCTAGTACTGACAATCCCATTAATCTACAGGACATGCTTTGTGTACATGGTATTACCTGTGAATCTGAATCCAATGCAAAAAGCTTCACCCTGCTTTCATTTTTCAATTTGGCTTCTGTTTCTCTTCCACTCTATAACAGAGATCAAGGATATTACACAAAGATATTTTTTACACAGATTATAAAATATTTTAAACTTATAATGACATTAAAGATGCGGAGAGTCTGTGCCAGTCTAGAGAGAGGGGAGACACCCTGCTTCAGGCTGCACATTATTCGGCAGACTCAGATCCATAGCATAGCAGGTATCCCTAAAGCAAACCAACATGGATATATATATGATCCGATCCTCAGATAATAAGGGTGATTGTCTTTGGAGGCTTCATGGTAATATCAGCCATCCCGATTGTCCTGGTGTCTACCTTTTCTATGAAGGAAACTTCTTATTAAGAAGCTTTGACCAAGCAACATAAAGAGCAGGAGAAGACCCCAACCCAAACTGTTTAAGAAAGAAACTCCCTAACAAGAAAGCTAAAATTTAAAGATGCATCTGACAAAACTAAATAGAATATGTAAATCAAACCCATGCATATTATTCTCTAAATCCAGAGACATAATGAAAATATAGCTGGTCATCTACAATCTCTAGTACTGGAATTTTATGACATTTAAAAATAAAAATAAAGATGTAAGATCTAATTACAGCACAAAAATAATCACAACAGTTGACCAAAATTATAAAAGATCAGCCTGGAAATATACAAGTTAAGCCTTGGACCAGTCCTTGTGGCTTCTTTTCACCTGTTGGGGGTTAGTTATGTGATAAGATTTGGAACAAACCTAATTTTTATTATTTTTCTAGCAGAGTTACGTAATGAATGGCAGGGGGTAATTCAGAGAAAATTAAGATCACATCCGACAATATATTGAGACTACTTTTTCTTCTGCTATTCATTAAGTCTTCCGGCAACGTTCCGGTTTGCCAGACCATAACAGAACAGATTGTCAGTGTGTTCAGAAGTACACAGCACAGTGTTTTTAATTTTCAGCAATTAAAATACAGTCATGCCACAGTGGAAATGTTCGCAGAATTCCAGATGTGGCCGTCCTGTCCAAACCAATGTCAATGGATGCAGTGCCGCACTTCCAGCATAAGCTTAACCACAATGGTAATCTGTGAACCTTTGAACTAGGGTTTGGGAAGGGGAAGTGGTAGAGAACTAGGAGTCAGCTGAAGGCTGGTAATAAAGAACATAAGGGAAAACTGTACATGAAACCATTTTCTGTAACAGCATTATGAAGAAAACTAAAAGGTGGACAAATAGCTGAAGGAAATCTGCTGATCTGATGGAGAACTTTCACTTCTGTGGGTTTAATATGATCTGTTCTACCAGTTCCAAAATTCATCACACAACATGAATATTTCATCACACATTATTGATCAATACAATAACAAAACTATTATGAAGCAACTTAAAAGGCAACTGAAGTCCTAATAATGCAGCATCTATGATATGCAGACCTTGTAGTTCAGTTACACCTCCTGGGCCATTCCTCCATGCAGATCTCCTTTAAAGTAGTGATGTTTCGCTGGGCAACACAGACTTTCAGCTCAAAGGTTTTCTATGGGGTTGAGATCTGGAGACTCTCAAGGCAGCTACAGGACCTTAAAATGCTTCTTACAAAGCCACTCCTTTGCTGCCCTGGTGGTGTACTTGGGATTTTTGTCATGCTGAAAGAACCAGCCACTTTTCTTCTTTGATGCCTTGCTCATTGAAGGAAGTTGGCACTCAAAATCTCACAATACATGGATCAGTCGTCCTGGTTCCTTGGCAGAGAAACAGCCCATCGTCATGTTGTTGCCACCAAATGCTTTAGAGTAGGTATGGTGTTCTGTGGATGCAACTCAGCCAGGGCCGGATTAAGGTTGGTGGGGGCCCCTGGGCGCAAAATGTGGCGGAGGTCCCCACCGAATGCAACGTGCATACACGTCCTCCAGCTCACTATCCACTATCCCCGCAGTAACACCGCTGCATACAGCCGCCTCGCCCCCAGTAACACCGCTGCATACAGCCGCTCGCCGCCCCCAGTAACACGCTGCATACAGCCGCCTCGCCCCCGCCCAGTAACACCGCTGCATACAGCCGCCTCGCCCCCAGTAACACCGCTGCTACAGCCGCCTCGCCCCCAGTAGACACCGTGGCATACAGCGCCCTCGCCCCCAGTAACACCGCTGCATAAGGCCCTCGCCCCCAGTAACACCGCTGCATACAGCGCCCTCGCCCCCAGTAACACCGCTGCACTACAGCGCCTCGCCCCCAGTAACACCGCTGCATACAGCCGCCTCGCCCCCAGTAACACCGCTGCATACAGCCGCCTCGCCCCCAGTAACACCGCTGCATACAGCCGCCTCGCCCCCAGTAACACCGCTGCATACAGCCGCCTCGCCCCCCAGTAACACCGCTGATACACCGCTCTGCCACCGTAACACCGCGCATACAGCCGCCTCGCCCCCAGTACACCGCTGCATACAGCCGCCTCCCCCAGTAACACCGCTGCACAGCCGCCTCGCCCCAGTAACACCGCTGCATACAGCCGCCTCGCCCCCAGTAACACCGCTGCATAACACCGCTTGCCCCAGTAACACCGCTGCAACAGCCGCCTCGCCCCCGCCCCAGTAACACCGCTGCATACAGCCGCCTCGCCCCCAGTAACACGTGCATACAGCCGCCTCGCCCCAGTAACACCGCTGCATACAGCCGCCTGCCCCCAGTAACACGCTGCATACAGCCGCCTCGCCCCCAGTAACACCGCTGCATACAGCCGCCCTCGCCCCCCAGTAACACGTGCATACAGCCGCCTCGCCCCCAGTAACACCGCTGCATACAGCCGCCTCGCCCCCAGTAACACGCTGCATACAGCCGCCCGCCCCCAGTAAACACCGCTGCATACAGCGCCTCGCCCCCAGTAAACCGCTGGCTACAGCCGCTCGCCCCAGTAACCACGCTGCATACAGCCGCTCGCCCCCAGTACACCGCTCTGCTACAGCCGCCTCGCCCCCAGGACACAGCTGCATACAGCCGCCTCGCCCCAGTAACACAGCTACATACAGCCGCCTCGCCCCCGTAACACAGCTACATACAGCCGCCCTCGCCCCCAGTAACACAGCTCAATACACGCGCCTCGCCCCCAGTAACACAGCTACATACAGCCGCCTCGCCCCCAGTAAACCAGTACATACAGCGCCTCGCCCCCAGTAACACAGCTACATACAGCCGCCTCGCCCCCCAGTAACAACAGCTACAATAAGCCGCCTCGCCCCCAGTAACACAGCTACATACAGCCGCCTCGCCCCCAGTAACACAGCGCATACAGCGCCTCGCCCCCAGTAACACAGCGACATACAGCGCCTGCGCCCCAGTAACACAGCTACATACAGCCGCCTCGCTCCAGTAACACAGCTACATACAGCCGCCTCGCCCCGTAACACAGCATACATAGCAGCCGCTAGCACCCAGTAACACAGCTACATACAGCCGCCTAGCCCCCAGTAAAACACAGAGAATACAGCCGCCTAGCACCCCAGTAACACTGGGGGGGCAGATGGGAGGGCCCGGGGCTCGGCCCGGGGAAGCCCACGCCTATTAATGGGCCCTGAACTCAGCATTCATTCTCCTCCAAACACGACAAGTTGTGTTTCTTCCAAACAGTTCTACTTTGGTTTCATCAGATACTTGGAATATTTCAAATATTCCAAGTATCAGGCAGTAAGTGTACAATATAAGGATTGGGATATAAACCGATGCATCAGTGTGACATCACTGTTGAATTGATTTATTGGTTTCATCTGACCATATGACATTCTACCAATACTATAACATCCATACCTCTAGAAAACTTCAGAGGGGCCTGGATATGTACTGGCTTAAGCAGGAGGACATGTCTGACACTGCAGGTTCCGATTCCCTTTTGGTTTAGGGTCTTACTTACAGAAGCCTTTGTTACATTGGTCTTCGGTTTTTGCAGGTCCTTCACTAGATCCTAGATGCTTGCCTATTGAAGATTGTAGACCTGGTGCAGGTCTACAATTTTGTTTCTGGTGTCTTCCCCCATAGTGGAGTTTGAAGCGCGACAGTTTGAACTTGTTATGAATGCTCACCACTCCCCACTCCATAGAGAGCAAATGGCTGGCACCTTAACACAGAACGCTCACTGCACTGTGACTGAGCGCTATAGGCATCAATGGGGCCCGTATCCGACCGCAAATGGTGCGACTGGATATCAGTCCCCAATACAACAAATACAGCAAATGAGGACATTTGCCCAATTACATTGCTGTCAGCATTGCAATGTTAACACATGCATTTTGTAAGCACAATGATGACAGCAATGTAATTAGGCAAATCTCTACTGAGGTGTTGTGATGTGTTTGAAAATACATTAGTTAACGTTATGTGTGAACACACCCTCAAGAAGAAGTTGCAGGTCTATGTGAACCAGAAATCTTCCTCGTTTGTAGGCAAGCAAAAATCTTTTGAAAAAAAAAAAGAGAAGGGTTTAAAGTAACGTAGGTTGACATCTACCCCGCCTAACCAATCCTTTTACATTAGAATGCTATCATGACCAAATCTGAATGGAATTCAGATTTACTATGTGAACTTACACAGAGAAAGATGGCAAGGAAATCCTATGGTATCATTACTATGTCTATTCCTGCTGCCTGAGGGGCTTTTCGTCTGAATGGAAACCTTTCCGCTCTGTGATATCAGTCATCATAGTGACAGTCTCCCATTTTCATGTTTCGACACAACAGAGATATTCATCTCCTCACACCATTCCTCTACATCTAGAATGTTTTGACTTGGACTATATGGCTGTCTTCTTTGGTTTACATCACTACTGCAAACTTCAACAGAGTTATACAAGGGTTTTACAAGCCTAAAGCTCTTCACTGAATTACAAGAACCAACAATTTATAGCTAACCATTAATAGCCCCAAACTACATAATAAACTGTCCTCTACCGAACAAGAAAACTGGCTAAAGACAAAGGAGGGAATATATTGTGCATTGGCATATGCTAACGGCATAGGACAGCCTTCGTACCCAGGGATATGAGCACTTACCTCCTCCAGTGCTCCCATTCATTGCTGCCATGTCCCTTGTAATAAGGGAGATATAAAATTATTTAGCGATTATGCCCTTGTAATGGACCTGAGCGAAGTTGGCCCCCCACCTTGTTGAAATCAAACAAAATTGGTGTCAAACGTTTGTGCTACGTTTGTGCAGCAGAAATTTTCGTTTGTGCCGCTATCGTTTTTAAGATTTTAATGAAAGTTTCCAGAGGTCATCAGAGGTCAACCAGCCCCCCCACATTCCCCAAACCAAACCAAACTGGTGCCAAACAATTCTGCTACGTTTGTGCTGCTTTTGTTTTGAATATATGAACAAAAAATTAAAATTCAAAAGTTCAAGCAGCCCCCCCACATTAACCGAATCAAACAAAACTGCTGTCAAACGTTAGTGCTACGTTTGTGCAGCAAAAATTTTCGTTTGTACTGCTATCATTTTTAAGGTATGTTCAGGTGTTTAGGAGGAACCGGTAAAAAACAAACCTAGTGACACTTCTCTGGTTTGATCACCAGGGGGAGCTAGCAAACACATTGTACTTTGGAAGAAATGAACTCTGATGACCTCTGCAAAAAAGTATGAATATATTAAAAATGATAGCGGCACCAACGAAAATTTTTGCTGCACAAACCAGCACAAATGTAGCACTAATGTTTGACACCAGTTTTGTTTGATTCGGTTAATGTGGGGAGGGCTGTTTGAACTTTTGACCTATAATTTTTTGTTCATATATTCAAAACAAAAGCAGCACAAACAAAAAATTGAGCAGCACAAATGTAGCAGAATTGTTCCGTCCCAGTATTGTATGATTTGGGCAATGTGTGTGTGTGTGGGAGGGGGCTGGTTGACCTCTGATGACCTCTGGAAACTTTCATTAAAATCTTAAAAACGATAGCGGCACAAACGAAAATTTCTGCTGCACAAGCGTAGCACAAACGTTTGACACCAATTTTGTTTGATTTGAACAAGGTGGGGGGCCATTATTCTTTTAAGAGCTCTCCCAACTGGTCATTTCTTCCTAAGTTTTTTAAATATATCTTTGACACGGTGCTGGCAATGAGTAAAAGTGTATTTAACAAGTGTCTGTCCAAGATTTGTGTATATAAAAGGTTTAAAAATGCTTCAAACAATATGTAGATGCAACAAAAAGTGGAACATTGGGATGGAAATTAAATTCCGTCTTAAAACCAATATAGACAATCATTGATCCTTGTACACAACACTCGTTGTCACCGAAAAGGAAAAAGGCATAAAAAAAGCATTTTCCCAGATAAATTGCCTTCACTAACCTTCTCAATAATATCTGAGATAGAAAGTCAACAGCAGGCAATCTTCGGGGGAAAAAAGTTGGCACAGCTTCTAAGCATTGTCAGTGGGAAGCTTATCAGGGAAATTCAGGCATTTTACTTTTCCATTTTCAGAGTAGAAGTTTACCATGGCCATTTCCTCCATATCTTAAGGGAAGGATTACTCAATACTCCACACACAGGGCTCTATGTACTTTGTAACAGGCAGCAAATGAAAATGACCTCTTTTGCGGAACTACTGTCACTTCATACGAGAAACAGAGGGTGAATACATTGAACACGCCCTAAGGAATAGATGTCCTAGTAAAGGAGATTCTAAGTGTAAAAATAAAATGCCTCAGCAGTGAACTCTGTCAAAAACATATACACATAAACATATTATGTGTCTTGCATTTCAACACCAACATTTTCTTTGGATTTGCCATTTCATTAACAACTCCCATGGGTCACCTTACTAATAAATCCAGCTACCTTACATACATCTTTATAGACTGTAACTTCATTCCATATTCTTTTCTAGGAACAACCCACCCCCCTTTTATCTGCATTTAACAAGATCCTGGAACACATCCCCCAGGGATTCGGATCCATATTGACTTTCACCCAGATGCTGCTGCAGATCTGTTGGCGGCTACAGCACCACTCACTGAACCCCTTCCCACGCAGATCCAGGCATCATAAAAGCTACAGCTACATCATAGACGTGTGAACACTGCTTGGCCTGTATAAATCTGCACACTGTGACTGGATGTGATATATGCAGCAGCCAGCTGATACAGAGCTGGATGAGAGGCGGTGTGAACCTGGCAGGCACAACGCTTTCTAGTAGGTTCAGTGCCTTGGGAGGAGATTGGAAACAATTACCTCACAACGCAGCCTTCTTCCTGAGCCCAAAATATCTAATAACAAACCCAATTTTCTGTAGTCTTATTCTGCCTTCACTACTGGAATCAAACTAAATATAGAACTAAAACAAAATATTTTATTAAACCACACAAAACCCTCTCCTGGGATTACCAGTAACTGTACAGCAACAGAAAATACATGAGAAAACACAACTACATGCAAGAAACAATGGAGCAATTCAACGATGAGGCACATTGTTATACCCCCGTAGAAAAAACAATCATATTACACTTTCATAAAAGCATATAGAGTTCAAACTGGAATTCAGAAACTATAAGGTTCATATATGCTAATGAACAACTCATATGATCAAAACATGATCAAGACTTTAACCCCTTAACGAACTGGCCCTTTTTTGTTTTCCATTTTTCACTTCCCACCTTTAAAAGTCTATAACTTTTTATTTTTACACATAAAAGAGCTTTGTGACAGCTTGTTTTCTGCGCAATAAATTGCACTTCATAGTGATTGTATTTAAAGGAAACCTACCACTTGAAGTGGCAGGTTTCAGATGGAAATACCGAGCACCAACTCAGGGTGAGCTGGTGCCGGAGCTTATTTTTGTTAGTGTTTTAAACCGCTGTATTGTGGTTTAAAACACTTTTTAAACTTTATAGCCGGCGCAGGGAGGTACGCGCTCGGCGCTTACCATGCGCGCGGCTCTCCTTCACTTCCTATGTAGCCGCGCACATGGTTTACTGTTTATTTATATTTATATCAGTTCTAGCAAAAGGGGGCGATTTGAATTTTTAGGGTTTTTTAATTATAATTTTTTTTTATTTTTCCTTTTTTTAATTTTTACCATTTTTCAGATCCCCTAGCGTACTTCAACCCTAAGATGTCTGATACATCCTACCATATACTGCCATACTACAGTATGGCAGTATATGGAAATTTTCATCCTCATACATTACAATGTGCAATTAGCACATTGTAATGATTGAGTTAAAATGACACAGTCATAGAAACGGATCTCTGCAGCAGCAGCCTGTGTGCTTGTATCTCAGTCTGGTCTCCTCCACAATCATCCAGCTCCCTCCCCACTCCTTGTCATGTGCTTTGAGCAGGCAGGGGGGGATGATAGTATAGAGTAGAGGAGGAATGCATGAAGAGACACAGGCATACAAAGACTGCAGCTGCCTCTCCCCTTGGATTCACCACACACTGCTGGAAGGAAGCCAGGTTACGTGAAACAGTTTAAAAAAGTACTGAAATGAATAAAGTGTAGCTAAAGCTTTGATGCTAAATTTGTTTTTACGTCAGATATGAATACACCAGGTGATAATTGCAAATTGTGCATTTATCCTCACTACCAGAGCTGTTAAACCAAACACGGGGAGATTAGATATGAACTCATGCAGCCTCCATAGACACACACTATACAGGCTGGAATACGCATCTCTATGGTAAGGAATAGCTTGATTTTTTACAAACAAAGAAAAATTTGTTAATAAAGTGTAATAGACAAATGTTCCCTACATCCTCCCACACACAATATGAAACCTTATTTCAAATGACGGTTACGTTTCAAGTCATTACCCACTTTAGCTGTTTGCTTTCACTGTGTAAATTAGCTCTCCAACCTGTACCGCACTCATGGCTCAAATTGCTTAAATAAAGCAAAAAAAGCAGGGGAAAAGAAGGACATAGGAAAATATTTTTTTAAGGCCTCTTGCATATAACTGTGAGGCTAGCACGATAAAACTACAGTACATGCTCCGTGCCCAACGTCCATTCTCTTTCAATTTACATGGGTCGCAAATAAAGGCACACAGCCCAAATGCACACATGTTCATGTTCATGAGGCCTTATAGCGTATATATTACAAAGTTTACCAATAACTTTGCGCGGTTTTAGACATGGCTTTAGAACTTGCAGGTTACCAGTTTATATACAGAACACAAAATAAATGACAAGGTGTACTGAAAACCAGTTATCATTGCAAGGCATCTAGAAATCTTTTTATATAATATCTCTGAAAAATGTACAGTACCTACCTTTTCTGGGAGGTAACTATCAATGCTCGATGACGAAGTGTCAAACTTGCTCTGCTCGTCATCTGGAAACACATACACAAGAGAAATCTCAGGGAGTGTTAAAATAATTAACAATTGTATGAAGAATTTATAATCTGAACACTAGGGGTAAATTTGCATCATTAACAAACTAACAGCATAAATTTATCCGGATAATGTGAATTTTATATGTGTAAGTTAATGTTTAGACTGGTATGGTCAGTTGCATCAGGTCACCATTGCTCTCTATGGCCAAGGTCTTCCAAGAACGCATCACTGCGGGATCGCTGCTCGCAATGTGAAGTGATCAAGAAGTGATCCATGAAGGCTACTGAAGTTTAAGAAGCCACATAATGGCACCAATATTAAAGCATTTTCATTCGCATAAAGGCATACAGAAGTGTAGGAAGTGCACTCAAAGGGTATCATATGCCATCTTGGAAAAAACATTGGACCCTCACAAGAACTAAGTTGAATGGAATGTGAAGGAGTATGTTACACTGGATAGTTTATGGGGCTGCAGGTGGTTTCAAGGTCTGTGTGGTTTCACAATCTAGGAAAACTTTTGCTGTGACTGCTCTACTGAGCACCTCGCTGGTTCCTGAAACAAGGGGCAGATAGACTCAGCAGAGACTGGCACCTTTTAATGTATTCATCTCTCCTTTGATACAGGAAAATACGTAAATCCAAATGAATAAGACAACCAAAAAAAATATGTTTTTATATGTTTTTTCAAGGGATCTTCCCATGAAGACAAGTTTCTTATATGTACTCAGCACATCAATATAATACATTCTCTCATTCACTGTTATTAACAAAAATGCAGCATTTCACAGACCAACCTGTCTCTATCAGTCCTGCTGTATACAATGTCAGTTGCCACTAGAACCGACCCTGTAACTTCATACTTGGGGTCTAGTGCCATCTAGGATGATATTGTGCAGAAGAGATTACTGTGTCTTGTGCCTGTAGCCATGCCCCCTGAAGTCCTAGCATTGGAGCTCACACTGATTCACTTCCTGGCAGGAGATTGTGAGGAGAGACAAGCTGCAAACTACAAGCTACAAGGAGATAAGTGATCTGGGGGAAGGGGAATGCGGGCACAGATCAGTGAGATGTAGCAGAGCTCACATTGCAACAGTCTGTCAGCCTCTGTGTAATCATCTCATGCATCTTTGATCTGTCTCATCTCTCTTTCTATGTGCCAGTGTGTTAGTATGTCAGTTGCCAGATGAAAGTGTATATACACCTTGTACCCTGATAATGTAACAACATTGTCACCCGACAGAACTAGATGGATAATACAGTTATGTGTCTGTTAGAGAGGCCCCGCCCACTGAGCAGCCTAGAGAGTTCAAGGAGTAAACATTGTAAAGTAAGGGGTTAAAATTATCTTTATTGTGTTAACACCCCTAGTGATGTTAACACAAAGATTGAGATGTGAGAATTTTTTTTCGTGGGAAAACCCCTTTAATGACAAATAATTACATAAGCCTTATTGATGATACGCCAATTCATGAATACAATAAACTGTCTATGAGACAGGCATCACAGATAAAGGAAAATAGGGTCCTCTGGTCACAGAAACAATATGCCAATAGAAGATATGTAATTAAATAGAGGCCACAAGTAATAAAAAAAAATAAATCACATGAGAGGAGAAGAGTGCTATACATGCTGTGACCATGGACACTTGTCATTACCAGATTTGGTGTCTTATTCAGTAGGGTATAGGTATTTTACAGTGCTTTGTTATTTTGGACACTAGGACCAATGCTATACTTTACATTCAGCTTTCAGAGTTGGTCCTGCCACCAATGAATATTTTTGAAAGGGTTAAACATTTACAAAAAAAAATTTAAAAAAAATGACAATTATAGGTTAAAGGTCATATTTGTAAAATCCCAAAAAAAAACTCCTATGGGATTAAAAGGTAAGATGTTTTATGTAGTGTTCAACATATACAGCAGACCTTCATGGGACTCTCCATTTCTCTTCTCTTGCATAGCAGCTTCAAAGTTCAGTTGCAATATTTTATTAAGAGTGCTGATCCATTCCTCCATTTCAGCATCACTGTCTGCAGCGAGCAGATAACTGCTTTTGTCTTGCATCTTCAGCTCAAAGGCAAAACGTCGCACTCTATTGTTCTATAGGGAATCATAAAGATTAGATTTGGTTGACAACATTTTCCAGTAACTTTTGGTAGCTGCAGAATAGTATCATTAATATGCCCACTTACAATACTCATCATACACAACATGTATGAATACAATGAATGAGTAAATAAAATATAGACCGTAATTTTAACTGCAGGCTAAACACCAAACACAAGTTACAATGGAGAACAAATGGGAGAGCGTAAATGAAATTCTCCAATCTCTGTGTAGTGGCTCCGCTACCTCATGAACTACATGCAAATTCTTTGTAGTAGGGCCTCAATGTTAACTTCTAGCAGAACCAAATTGCAAATGTAAATGCAGTGCTGTAGTTCGCACATTAACCTCTGAGACTGCCATATATATTCAGATGTCATGACAGTGGCTATTCATACTGAATAGGACATCTCCCCTTTAACCCCTTATGCCCTTTTTTGTTTTAGTATTTCCATTTTTTACTCCCCATCTTAAAAAATCTATAAATTTAATGGCGAAAAAGAGCCATTTTCAAATCTGGCCACTATTTTCCGTTACAGGGTTAAATGCCTGGTATAACTGTTATTATATTTTGGCAGCTTGGACCTTTTGGGATGTGTTGATACCCAACACGTTTATAATTTTTACTGTTTATTTTTATATCAGTTCTAGGGAAAGGGGGGGTGATGTGTGAAATTTTTTATTTTTGCACATTGTAATAGATTGTCAAAAACAAGAAAGCCTTGGGTCTTTGTATGACGTCACTGAGAGCAGCGATCTAAGCCAATATGGCGGCGCCCACACACTGACGACGGCAGGTTGTGTTTCTAAGTGCCACAGAACCAGAGGCAAATACTGTCAAATTTACAGACAGAATATATTATATACAACTCTTAATTTCTGAATGGAACTTTAACAATTGATATCTCTGGTTCTGTGACACCTAGAAACACAATCCTTGAGTGATATTGAAGGGGAGATCCCTCTGTAATATAACTAAAGTATTGTGTTTCTTTGAGCCACAGAGCTGATAGTTTGCAGGAATACATACACTATCTGCACAGTTCACATTTTTTGCCATTTTGTCCCCTAATTATATCAACATGTTAGTAATAAAAATAACCCTATTGTTAGTCTGACATGTCATGAAAAAAAATTGTTTGGATATGTAATACTGTTCCAAAGATGATATTATTTATTTATGAAAGAACTCAACAGAACACCCCAATTGTTTTAATTTTAATGTTACTGTCCAATGAGTAGGAGCAAGATGTTGGGTTTTGATCCTTAGACAGAAGGAGGAGGGTCTCATAATTGCCAATGATTTGGGAATAAAATATTGGGAATTCTATTACAGCCGTGAATACCAGCAGGGGTGTGTACATGTCTAAAGGAGAAGTCACATCAATCAATAGTACAGGAAGGGGGGAAGGAAATTAATTTTGTGAAAGAACTATATCTTGTATTATCTTTTTACTGAGAGTGAGTGTGGTGGGGGGCAAATGTGTCTAATATTCCAGCATAAGCCAGCTATAACGTACGTGTAAATAGATCTATCTGCAGCTAAGAATGTTCACTCCTGCGTCAGTAATCCCACATGGAGCAGCAGCCAGCATGTAACCTATTAAGAATGCACGGCAAGGTTGGGAGGTTTTTTCCCCCCCCCCAGATTTTACTCTAAAAATATGGGAGAGTGCCAAGTGCAGAAAAAACAGAAACACTTCCTGAGCTGAACATGCTGCTAAGAAAATGTAACACTCCCAGCCCCCAGAGGACACCTTCATTCTCAGACACAAAAGCGTCTGCCAGATATGTGCTCAGCACTAGCTGCACCTTCTTCTCTTCCAGACTATTCATAAGCTCAGTATTCTCTTTGTATAACCAGTATCCAGAAAAACCATAGCAATTGAACATATAATGCTTCTGCCGCTACCAGATTTCTCATGTAAAAAGCAAATAAACCAGAGAGAATACAGCCACAACTACAAAAAAGAACCACCTAAGGCTATATTCACACTGCCGTTGCCCGCCCGTACCGTACCGTACCGTAGCGGGCAACGGCAGTGTACGGGGAGAGGAGGAGGAGGTGAGCGCAGCTCACCCCCGCCCCTCTCAATAGGAATTAATGGCGCACTGCGCCGTACTACGGAGAAAGATAGGACAGGTCCTATCTTTTTCCGGGTACGGAGCGGTACGGTGCCACACGTGTGCTGCACCGTACCGCTCCCGTAGGGCTCCGTGCGCCCATTGATGTCTATGGAGGACGTATATCGGCCGTATATACGTCGGCCGTATATACGTCCTCCATACGTCAGTGTGAATGTAGCCTAACAGAAATACTAGGAATAAATAAGATCAAAGTTCAACATTCAAAGACAAAAAAAATGAAAGAAATCTATAAACTGGGCAAGTCTGCCAGTATACATGTACTACAGTATAACACAGCAAAAATAGAGTAAGAAAAACAAGTAGGATGCCTTTTACCTGTACAACACCCATGCAAGAGTCAAGAAATATTGATCCTTTTGGTTCTTTAGAGATTTTCTCATCTTTATAGAAGTTTAAGTTATATGAGCCATCACCAAGTTGGATAAGGTGGAAAAACCTCCTTTTGAAAGACTGCAAGAAAAAAAATATATATGTTGCATGATACGGCCAACTACCACACAAGGATGAGCTTGCTAAAGGAGACTTTGGGTGCGTTCACACACGGCGTTTGCATTGCGTTCACAAGCGCTTGGAGGCGGTGTTTGGCTCACTTGCATCTGCATTTTCAGTGAAACACATCGTAACCAGTACTCTGTGTTTTGTCACAATACAAAACAATGGGTGCTTTTTGCTGATCACGTGCATTTCCCTGGTATTTGCATTCTGTTTACAAACAATGCACAGCCACATGTGAACACACCCCGAAACAGACACTGCACTATTATGGCTGTTTCCAGCGACTGATTTATTTGAATCATGGGGACAGTATACTAGTGAATAGGCATCAGCGCTGCGTTCGCTTACCCTCATGGTGACGCTTATTGCACTGTTCATGTTTCCTTTGTATAACCAGCCCTGTTTGGTGACCCCTCCTTTTTGCGAACCAAGCGATGCTGCATCCTAGAAATAAAACCCTACTATTAAGAATGACATGTCACAAAGGTAATTGCAATAATATGATTTATATTTCCTTATTTTTCAATACTCCAAAGAACACATCTACCAAAGAGACATAGAACAATCCATGCCATTTACTGTAATTGCGGCTTTATTTCTACCTTAGAAAACACAGCAGGTGGAAACAAAGAACAGAATGGAGCTGAAGGTTAGATTTAACTATTGGCTCGAGTAGTATACAGGAATGAAATACTGAATAAATATGAATAAAGTCATGAAGAATAAGGCCATGCAATCGCCTGTTATTTGGTATTTTCCAGATTTGATGAGAATAAAATTTAAGTGCACAACCTGTTTAAATACCAAGTTCTATTGATCAACTGCATTGCAAAATTGCAATATATGTAAGTTCATAGTGCTTTAAAAAAATTTTGTAACAATAATTATTTTCCCCATAAAAATATTGTCTGGTCTTCATTATGTTGCATGCTTAATGACCTTGCATAGTGTATATGCATTTTTAATGGACAGTCTTACAGGAAATAAGTTTACAGGTAAAAAGGTCATTGATTCCATTGCAAACTCTGGTCATGTCTGGGGCACACACATACAACCACTTAAAAAGCCAGATAATACTAAATGTAACCAAGAGTAAATCAAAAGAAAACAGAGATCTATGAAGAACATTTTACAAGAAAGGCACTGAACAAAGAAACTTTAGCTTCCCTACTAGTAATTGTGCCTTGTGAAGGTCAGCAGTGTAATCACATGACCTTTTCCAGTCATTCATATTTACATATTGCATATTTTCAAATCATTAAAGAATGTTCTGACATATAAAAGGTGGATTCAGATGTGTTCTCATTTCCTTGTACAGATCTTTTAGCTGCCATCTTTAAAGGCCTATTATCATCAGTGGTCCTCAACCAGTGGCTTCTGTGCACCCACTATAACAGGGATACCTAAAAACCCAAAACGATCAGTACTGCCAAGGAAGATTTTGCACCAACAACATACCACTGATGGTTCGAAAGGTTAATAGCATTGTTATATTTCATTGGTTGCTTCAGGCGTTATTAGTAGCTGTGAATGCAACAGCATTTGTTAGATATTAGCTCTAAACATACATTTTAATATAGCCTGCATTACATTTATAGGATTGTACTATAATCGCAACTTATCATCTATCAATAAGCTATTAATGGCCATTTTGAGTAACCTTTATTTTCTTCTTTGATATGGGTTTTACCTACTCAAACCAGGGAGGATAGAGAAAAAGTCAGACTACTTATTCACATGGGCTATTCTCGTGGAAGGACACCCTGTAATTTTTTTCACAATTTAAATAAATTTAAATAAATAAATCTGGCCCAATTTAGTAAGATGTTTCTGTGTGCCGTCTGGGTCTGTAGCAAGGGAATGATGCGACATTCATATCTAATTTTTGGCCCTCCCAATTAAGCATGTCTGTTGGATTGTGCACATCTTCTTACAATGGAGGGCCAGGATGTATGCTCATACAGTGATGTACATTGTCCTGCTCCACCGCTACTTCCTGAAAGTGGGAGGAGAAGCAAACACGTAACTGTTATATCACCGGGGACGTCCCACAGCGAACGCTCAGTGGAGGCTGGGGGTAGATACAATAATTTTGAATCAATCCCCCATAGGTTATTATTGCTACATTTTTCCATCCCACGTTTTCCTGCAGATAGAGGCAAAATGTCTCGGCCAGTATAGCCTATGAACACGCTCAGCATAAACACCGGGAAAGTTCCTGGGGTATATACGCTGAATCTATCCATAGAACAAGATTCCTTTCCAATTTCAATAGTTCCTTTCATATATAAACCATAGAGATGCCTATCCGGATGCACGGGTAACCTGGTTTTACCCCTGACACAGCAAAGTAAAGGTATTCCAGTGACTGCAAATCAACATCCTGTGCATCTGGGGGCTTCAATCAGCAGCCACAAATAAAAGTAAAGACAAGCCGAATACCTGGGTTCAATACTTCCCCTGCTTCATTCACCGGCTAACATTATTCTGCTTAAAACAGCAGAAACAAAAGGTGTGGAAAGTTCACTTCAGGGCAAGCAAGAAGAATAGAGAGAAATGCACCTGGGAAAGAAGAAGCTAAGTGCAGGGCTTTTCAAGACAATGCAACATCAATCTTCTGAGTTGGAGCCACTTCTACTTCTAGTCTGTATAGCATCAATGTTTTAAGACCAGTTGACTTTTTCCTCCCAGATCCAGCTGATGGCAATTCACACAGACATGGAATCCCCTTTCTAGTAGGAATTGTACTCAATTATTTATCATAGCTGCATCTATCCCGAGCATGGTCCTTCCATCAAACTGGTTAGTAAGGCCTTCCAATCTTCACTGGGTGAACTAAATGTTTATTTGTTTGACATGGGGCTGTGGTGTAGTGAAACTGGTCAGAAAAAAAAATATGGAACAAGGATTCTGAATTCCAAAATCTCTGAATTATAGGGTTTTAAAGACCCATTTCCTCCCTCCCTATTGAAAGAAAGAAATGAACTTATATACCCACCTCGTCTTTATCTGCATCTTCATCCACTTCATATACATGAACTGGGAGCTTATCTGGCTTGGTTCCTTTACTATAAAAAAAATAAAAATAAATAAGTACATTATATAATATATAAAAAGTGCCTTCTCCACCATTTTTCTGGCTATGGACGTGTGGGGTGGAGAGCGTCAGGTAGCCGGGCAGACAGATGCCAGAACTGGCGAAGATCATAGGAGGGAAAAAAAAAAAAAAAATTTGTCAGTTCAGATTTGGCCCAAAGATCCGAACTGGCGGAATTTCACTCTTTGTGAATACGTGTGCAGGACCCCAGCAGGGAATATTTTAAGACTGGCGTTAAAAACCGTCAGTTTTCATTAAATTTCCAGCTTTTTAAAAGGGAACCTGTCACCAGGAGAGCCATTTTTAGCACTCCCCCAGTCCCCACAGAGCATAGTACATACACTGCCAATGTGTTTTTGTATAAAAAAAAATTGGTTTTACAGAAAAAAAGATATGTTATATTGTACCTTTCTTTAGCATCTGCTGTGTGACTAGGTAGTTGCCCAATGGGAGGGGCTGGAAAGGAGCAGTTCCCCACCCACCCTTGGGAAACATGTGACTTTTTCTAATATATGAATAACTCCCCACACTCGGAATTGGCTGTAAACGAGTAGGGGGCGTCGCTAAGCCAAGTGATGGGTGTTTTCATATATTTGAAAAGGTCACTTGGAGTAGCTGTTCCCCAAGGGTGGGGGGGCACTGCTCCTTTCCAGCCCCTCCCATTTGGCAACTGCCTTGTCACACAGCAGATGCTGATGAAAGGTACAATATAAGTTCTGTAAAACCAATTTTTAATGCAAAAACACTTTGGCAGTGTATGTACTATGCTCTGTGGGGACTGGGGGAGTGCTAAAAATGGGTCTCCTGGTGACAGGTTCCCTTTAAAAGTAAAAGCACAATGACATAAAGGCCAAACATACAAACTCAAAACAAGTCTAAAATTTACCAGTAGTTAATGTAGAAAATATGCAGCAAACCTGCTTTCCAAAATATTTATGGCTATAAAGCAATCACATGAAGGCAAGAACAGGATCAAAGCACAGAGGCATCTCTGCAGGACTTGTTTCCTAGAGGACTGGTATGGATTAGCCACTACTGCAAGAAACGTGTGCTGCCAAGAGGTTCTGCAGACAGCCGTTTCCTAAAATCAATTCCTATCATTCAGATTCCAGTAATAGGTTTCTTATTCAGAAAATGTAGTGAAAAGGGGAGCCAAATCCAAATGTATATATACATGTCCAACACCACCTCAGTTTATAAGAAACTTCAAACATTATTAAAAAACAAATAAATTAAAAATAACACAGCATCAAAGGTCTCCAGGCTAGGGAAACACAGGGAAGGTTAACTCCTCAAATCATGTTACATTATGATGCTTGGAATCCTGTCCTCAGGGAGGTGCGGACTATGAAAAGTGCTCACCATATTCACAGACTGTAATTATCATGTGAATAAGCCTACCCTGCTGAAGTACATACAGCATTTTTATAAATCTCATACTATATGATGATGATGATGTAATGCAAGGAGGCGAGGACAAAACTTCAAACCTGCAACATACACAATGCAATATACAGGATTGTGCCATGTAATTTTCATGTGGAAACAGTACCACTGTGACAATAGATGCCACTATATATACCCCTTATAGACATATTCCTACAACACAGAATGTATTACTGTAGGACAGACACTTGCACTGCAGGTTCTAACCTCCCTCTACCGCACCCTGGTAAATGATAATCCCAAACATGTGATTCATAAGCAATTTGTAACATCTGACAGCAGGGAAAAATGTGCTACTTTATTATAAGGTCATAAAGTAAAATGTTAGGATAGAAGCTTCTGCCAACTAGAAGATACCTACATTACACAACATTGCCTCAGGGTGACACCTATGCCACACACCACATTAACACCAAGGGATTCGGGAGCTGTCAGTTTACAAGCACTTACCTGGGAAGCTGGCGGAAATCTCCAGAGTACTCTTCATATTTATATGTCACAACGTGCCAATCTGAGTTGTATGTCTTGATGCACTAAATTAAGAAACAGATTTTTAAAAACGCCTTTTTGACTTGTGCTTTTTGTGTCCAGTTACGGCATTTGCGCAAGGGACATTCCGACAGGAAAACACATTTTATAAACCAAGGGAAAATAGTGTAAAAAGCAGAACATGGATAGCAATCATGTATTCAACATAACTCATTCCAATGTCTATACCCCTAGATGTATGCCGACAGTAAAATGGACATATAATTCCATAAGCTGGCCAAATAATTCTCTCAGAAGCCCCAGGAGCTGATAAAATAAGATATAAACTATGTAATCTGTACGAATCTTAAATATGGGTGTAAATACTCTAGACCACACAAAAATACAACTATAGTCCTTTAGAAGAACAGGTTATAGACTTATATTCAATACTTGATGGATGCATGTAAAAAAAATAACTATGGATCTACAACATTGCCCTAAACATCCGCTTAACCCAAAAACATATTTGGCATGTCCGTTTCTGCAGCACGCACCCCTAAATAAGAACAATGAAATCTTAGAGATGACATTCTATGAGCCACAAGTACCATCATTTCGTTTCCCAGTGTAGTAAACATTCTCATCTCACTGGGTTACAAGTATAGTAACAGAAAGCCCAAAAGAAGGACATGTTCTGCAAATATGGCTATGTTTATGTCTTTGAAGCTTGGCATAAGAATAGGGGAAATGCGTTTGCAGGACAAGGTGCAGTCTTACTATATTTGGCATGTGTCAAAGCAGGAGTGGCGCCATTCTAGAAGAGTCTTCATACAAAAAATACGATTCTAAAACCCTGCCCTTCCAAACAGAGCGAAATAATAAACAGACCCTTTCTGCTTATAAACCGATGTCCGAGGGAGAACTGATGCTATATACAGAGACAGCATTTGTTTAGGCAAGACAATATTTACTTCAGACACAAGCTGAACGGGCAGCTCTTGTAAAGGCAGGGGTAAGAAGGCAGATATTAGGGGCATCCAATACTCAACACTTGTAACCTTACCTCAGTGACAAAAAGACTCTGAGCCTCCTTCTCTGCATTATCAGGAACCGTTGAACATATATATCGACCCTGTCTCCTTAAGGTAGCAATCTATAAAATAGAGAAAAGAATTTAAATATTTGTTACTCCTGCAGAATTCCTCAAAATATTCCACAAAAGATGGATTAAGAGCCGTACTTTCTCACTCATGTGTATATTATTACAGGCTCCACAATAATAATTTCTGCATGAAAGAGGTTTTTCAGTGTTACATAAATAATAGTTTTAGTATAAATAATATTACAGAAGTACTACATCAATACACAGTGGTCTCCATTTATTATTATGTGTAGAACTTTTCTGAGACATTACAAAGGTTAAAAACATTTATATCGGAAAATGTCCCACATTTTGAAAGGTTAAAATGGGTGAGAAAGTTCAATCTGTGAATGTACCAAAAAAAGGCACAACGCTTGCCAAAAGTCCTCTCACAGTTTCCTGGTGTAAATCCCATTATCCATAAATGTGCAGGTCATTGCCATGTTTAAGAATAAACAAATTATATTGTTGTGCTTTAAGGTGAACCGTAGATACAACTGTAACCTGAATAGGCACTGACATAATTGGACGCTGCAAAAATCTCCCTTGTAGTTTGCTACAGTTTATCAGTTTGATGTCTGGGCCGGGCTCACATCATCTCTCGTAGGAGGAGACCAGATAATATTATGGTAGTAAAGAATCGGTCATGTGACCAACCACACTCTACAAACCCCAATGACTACAATGGTGTCCACTTAGTTTTTATTGTGATGTCAACATTTTTAACAAAAGTGTGTCCACAAAGGAGAGCCACAAAAAAGCTAAAGGGGATGTAGCAAAAGAATTAGATTTTTTTATTCTCAAGAAAAGACACATGGGATGAGGGAAACCTATTGTCCCCTTCACCTCAAAAAATGATCACAGCACAAGTTTGGAAAACATTTTCTTGAGTAAGTTTTCCATTCCCCCAGAAAAAAAAAATTACATTGGACACCCTGGACATTGTGAATTGCATGCTAAAAATGTAAAAAAAAAAAAAGGACATAGTGGAATGTGGGTTTAGTATAGCCACCAATAAAAGCCCCAGATGACTCATTATATCGAGTATACAAAGCGAAGTTTTATGTATCAAACAGGCACCAAAGCACAACTATGTCATCCCAATTCCCCACTGGCATTTGTGCTTCTTTACATGCACGTTATTATTATTATTTTCTACAAGACGGATACAGAGACTTCCAGAAGCTTTGTACTCATAAGGGCCTGGCTTCCTGCTCCTAGGACCACCAATTTTTTAGATTGTTATCACTATAATGTTAAACAAATAGCTGGGGTAAAAATAAACAGCAGGAAGCTTTCACCGAGGAAATGGATTGAACAGATTTTAGAAGGTAAAAGAAGAGACACTTGTAGACTGTTACAAGAAAAACACAAAGGTTTAAAGTATTATGGCAAGGATTTATGATATAGATAGATTTGTGATCCAATCAGGTAATTTGGCTGCTCTGTTGAATGGAGGCATATAAAGCTGTAATATAAAAGGTCTATATGATTTGGTGCAAGATTTCGGAATTAAATATAGAGTTAAATCCTGACGTGACTCAAGAGTCCTGATAACCTGTCCACGTACAATGCTTGAAGGCGTCCCTATATTAATAGGCCACCGAAGACTGTCAATCGTTCTTTGTGGGTGCGAACAGCAGGGATTGGGACCACCTCTTCTAAGAAGTGTAGTGTAGTGTATGTAAGTGTAGTATATAGTATGTAGAATCAAAAACTGCAGAAATGTATTGAAATAATGAATTTAATGATTTTCAAAGGGATTAGTTTGTAACCCATAATGTTAAGCAACCATAAGAGTGTCCGAAAAATCTGCCTTTATGTTACTTGAAACCTTTTTTTACAGACAGATTGCAGCACTATAACAAGCTATAGATGAGCTGCACAAATTCATTACTTGCTCAAAATGTTTGAGACCTGAAAGTATGTCCCTCTTTTCTAAGGAGGTATGGCCTTACACTGACCCTCCTCCACTACTCCTCTGAAAAGGATGTACATGGTGTTACTTCAGGAAAGGACTGGTCATTCAGCAGGTCGCCCTCTAGGCAGCTTCTTTTTAGAAATAATTTTCTGATCACACAATCACATAGTATCTATGGCTTCTCTTTACAGGTATTACTCACTATTCTGTACTTATCCTTAGAATGCATTGTCTCTTACCTGAAAATCATCATATGGAAAAAGGAGCAATTCTCGGAGAGCATCATTCAAGATTTGAGTCTTCTTTTGCACAATGACATTCTCGTAGTCAATGGGTTCAATAAGCTTTGGCTTTGCCTGAAAGACAGAGTTATGCTATTAACACAAACTGTAATGGCATGCTGAAGAGTTAGACAACAGCAGCTGATTTCTGATCATAATATTAGGATTTGCCTAGCCCTTTGCCAACCAAAAACATAAACCCGATACCTGCAAATGTGAATACCAAGACAACTTCAGCAATCATCCAATTAAAGATTAAAAGTGAACCAAAACGCAATGTGTGACGGCACCCTCAGAGAAACCTATGATCTGGAAACCAACATTCCCAATCCACTCACAAAACAGCTGCCCGGCTACCAAAATACAAGCAAGTAGTCTGTTGGATTACCAGATAATCCTGCCAATCCCACATTACCATAAAGGTTTTAAAGAGAACCTGTCACCACATTTGGCACATATACAGCCAGTAACAGGTTCCAAAGAGCTCTAGTGACTGACTGACCCCCTTCTTTTAGCTAAAAGATGTTAAGCTTACATCCACATAAATCACATTTTATGTTATATTACTTGGCAGAGGGGGCGTGTCCTGCTCAACCAGGCCCTCCCATCTAATCCTCCCCATATGCCTTATGCCTCCTTACTGGTCACAGTTCATGTCATGTGGCCAGAGTGACATCTCAGGGCCTTTAGCCTTTTAATAAAAGCAAACACTACATCATGTATGTATCTGACAGCATGAAATCACAGCAGCCTCCATTAACTTCTACTCCTTTCCATCCTCCATGGAGGCTGCTGTGATTTCATGTGATCATATACATGGTGTACAGTTTGCTATTCTTAGAAGGCTGAAGGACCTGCGACGATGTCACTGGTCACATGTCATGAATGTTACACAAGGCACAGTGTAAAATTGACAATAATTCCCATCTGTACATAGAGCTTTATATGTCTGTAGTTGAATATTAGCAGACGGTCCCCATGTACAAGGAGGCAGGGAAGTGATTTGAAGAGACACAGAGCTGTCAGTCAGAATAATGGGGCGTGGCTCACTGCAGCCTGAGAGAGAGTCACAGATAGAAGTCATGAGTCACAAAAGCTAATTTGCATAGCAGAAAAATGACTGTAATTAAGGTACAGACATTGTTTGTCAGGGGAGACAAAATCTGGTGACAGGTCCTCTTTAAGCTTTATCCATTTGACAAGACATTGTTTTGTCCTTATACAAATCACTGGTCAGACCACACATGGGAATATTGTGTACAATTTTGTGCACCAGTGTATAAAAATGACATAATAGGAATAGGGGGACTAGAATACAATGACAGATTACCAAAATTGCTGTTATTGAGCTTTAAATAAAGACAGCTGAGAGGAGACCTCATTACAATGTACAAATACCTGAACGGACAGTACAAGGATCTCTCCAAAGATCTTTTTATACCTAGGCCTGTGACCAGGACAAGGGGGCATCCTCTACGCCTAGAGGAGTGGTGATTCTACCATCACCATAGACAAAGGTTCTTTACTGTAAGAGCAGTGAGACTGTGGAACTCTCTGACGCAGGAGGTTGTTATGGCGGACTCTATGTACATGTTCATGCCTTTCTAAAGAGTAAAAAAAAATAAGATGTTTTTGTAAGTAGTTTATGTGGATCCAGGGAGTTATTCTAACTGCCATGGTAGGAGTTGGGAAGAAAACGGTCACCATTATGGCCCAATTGGCATCACCCTTCCTGAAATGTTTGTGTGAAGGGCGACTACAAGCATGGTACGACCAATTTACACTGTTAAATATCTTTAAAAAGATCAAAAAATAGACAAACATCTCATTATTGCCCCTAAAAAAACAAACAAACACACCATACACTATGTAGTGTCTGTGTATAGTCCGCCTCATGTCATTCCAGCACAGCCAAATAGGTTTGCTGTACCCTTTTGTTGAGTTTTAGCAAAATAAACATATTTCTACTCAAAGTACAGTAAACCCCTTTATATCAAAGAACGAGTCACCTGCAGATGAGACAGCCGACGTCAAGCAGTTTATATAATCCAGATTTACATTCCTGCTTCATGACAAAAACTATTCCATCTCTACAAACATTTTCATAACTTTGAGTATTTGTGAAGACGCCCAGCGCTGTGCTCCTTGGGGTCATGCACCCTATGCAGTCACTACAGTCATTCATCACTGTTTATCCTGCACTGTGGAGGTCATCATTTTATTACATAATAATTGGCCCCCAGTAGTGGAGGAATAGAAGGCTGCTGACTATTTATGAGCTGAGCCATCTCTTGCACTGTATGTATATCTATGCTGATGCTTGAAGCCAGTAACACACACAAGTGGAATCAGTCCAGGGTCAAGAAGGTTACCCATTAATCTCTCCTAAAGCTCACACAAGTCCTTGGTGTCTGGGGCCACCACACTTGTCGTCTTATCTATATGGTTAGGAGGCGCTACAGATGCAGAGAGAATATGCTATGCTTTCAGCTTCAGTCTTATCTTACTCATCTCATGGGAAAAGGAAGACTTAGAAAATATTTCCTTAATTGCGCCCTTTCCTCACATCTAGTGACACGGCAGATGCATCTAATGCCTCGTAGACTGTGAGCGGGCACAACAATCCGTGTCACATGCAGGAGTCCCATTACTTCTCTCATCCTAGACCTTCTTTGATCTCAACAAGTCTTGCCATGTGCGTGTGAGATAGTGGGATCCTTACATTCCTCCATTATCTCCAATCAATCCTTCAGCTGTCAGCAGCCAAGTCAAAGCTTTGATAATTACCTTCCTTAAATGGTGGAAATATCCGAAAATAAACTGTGGTCAGTATGTGCTGAATTCACAGAAAGAAGCATCAAGTGAGCGGCAGAGACTGCGCTGTGAACCAATGACATATTACTCTTGGCCGGCTCATAGAAAATACAACAGAATGAGTAGTCCCAGAGCAAGAAAGCCGAGCCAGGAATATCTATCACATGCCGCGTGTTTACAATAATTAGTACTTCTCAGGAGAGGTAGGCACGGCACAGGCACAGCAGGGGAAGAGAACTCCAGATGAAAGCGATACATGCGGTCCGTTCACATCTCACTTATTTCATCATTGTTTTGTATCAGTTATTGAAAATCAGATAAAGAAGGTTTCATGGAAAGACTTGCAATTGTTCTGTGCATTCAACCAATTCTGGATTTGGTTCACAATAACTACTGAAATAACAGGGATGTGAACTTGGCCTATGTGTCCTAGTTAAACATGGCTCTCCACAGCCAGTCAGCTGGTGACGTCACTCAGCTGTCTGCAATTCTTGTGCAGATCGCAGGTATCCTGTGCGGCTGCGCAAGAAATCAAGTCAGAATAAATCGCGGAGGCCATCTTTGGAAGACTTCAGAGCCACACAGGATACCTGCGAGCTGCACAAGATAAGAAGACCTTGCGCATGTGCGTGAATACTAGATATCCGGGTGACGTCACAACGTGTAACACATTTGGAAGGCATATAACAAAAAATGTTTTGTCAGCGATTTCAGAGTAGAGTATGGCTGAAATATAAACAGAAAATAAGCTCCAGTTACAAAGGGATCTATCGTCTGAACCATAGCATCTAGAAGTGCATTTTTCATGTCTCATCATATTTTTAATATCATGGGGTTGTATTTCTGGGTGCCATAGAATCAGAGATATCCATCTTTCAGTCGGGAGTGTAATTTTCATATACAGCTCCCACTCCTGACTGTAAATTAAACTGTGATATTAAAGTGAAGAGTCTGGTCTTTAAAATTAAACTAGCACTGTTTTTCTTGGTTATATGGTTCTGAAAATAGCGCTATTTAAAATGTGGAACCCCCTCTTGTCAGCTGAAGACAGCATGGAGAAGGAGGGAGCTGACAGATACAAAGGCTAAAGGCAGCTACAGGTCATTGGAAAAAAGGACAAGGATTGTAAACCAAGCACACTGACACACAGGGAATATTGAATACTATCAATATGAAGTGCAATTTGTTACGCAGAAAACAAGCCCTCACACAGATCTTTACATGGAAAAATAAAAAAGTTATGGATTTTTGAAGGTGGGGAGAGAAAATGAAAACACAAAAACGAAAAAGGGCCTCGGCAGGAAGAAGTTAAAGAAGAGCAGATCCTGCCAGAGGGGGTACACAACAGTATGTCAGTGTGCTTGGTTTAGAATCCTTGAACCTGGTAATAGATACCCTTGGAATTCGCCATTGCTAGAAATTAGCACCAATGACTCTTATTCAATTTAAATGCATTTATTAAAAAACTGAAAATATGATTGATTATAAGTAAATTAAAAAAAATAAATAATGAAATTCCCTGAAAATAAGCCCCAACCAAGTTTTTAGAGCACAAAAAAAAAAATTATAAAAAAATAATTATCTGTTATTTTCAGAGTAAAAACATAATATAAGATCGGTCTTATTTTCACAGTACTGAACAGGGAGTATACTAATGCTCTATACATCTATATGGTACAGTTATAGAGACAGTAGTTCTGGGAAATGCTCCTATAAGTGCTTCCCTGGAAAGCTGTATTGGTATAGAACAGTGGTGGCGAACCTATGGCACGGGTGCCAGAGGCGGCACTCTTGAGTCCTTTCTGTTGGCACCCGGGCCATTTCCCCAGCACACCAGACAGGACTCAAAGAATCTTAAAGTGATACTTACTTCGCTACTTGGGATTTTAGGAAGAGGAAGAATGAGTAGACTGGGCCAAATTATCTTTGGAAGACCTCCTGCTGGCCTCACAATTCTCTGTGTGCAGAGGGACACTGGAAAGAAGCTAGAATAATGCAAATTTTCCATTTTTCTACTGTGTTGGTGTCATCAGGAGGCCAATATTATTGAAAGTTGTTTAAAAACAGGGAGCAATAAGTTAGTGCTTTAATTTTTGGTGGCACCTCGCGATAAATAAGGGAGGGTTTGGGTTGCAGTTTGGGCACTCGGCCACTAAAAGGTTCACCATCACTGGTATAGAACTTTATTACTGTTTATGGTATAAGTTATGTGATGATAAAAAACAAAAAGAAACTACAGTAATCGTCATACACCATTTGTACAAAGAGTAATCTCCAACAACAAACTTCAATTTACTATTGTGATACATTATGAGCTGTAAACTGTGCTACATCTAGACCACTACAGATTTTAGTGAATCTTGTATTTCTTATAAAGCTACAATTCTGGAACATTGCTTCTTAGAACTGTGTTGTGACAAAGCAATAGACAAGTAAATTCATAAATGGCCCATTCCAGATTGAGGATACTAGCACAAGTAGTGCTGCGTTATCAGTGTCAGACGATGTTAACGCCTAGATGACAATATAAAAAAAAATAATAATAATAATTCTTTATTTATATAATAATATCAATATCCTTGCTTCCATTCAATTTTAAAAGTATATAAAAAGTAAAACTGGCTGCTCAAGTGCATTGAGTCATGAGAGGGTCTGAGTCATCATCAGCATTATCTGTTCTAACTCTAGCCAAGCTCCAAGCAAATCTCTGTCAGCTCCAGTCTGCAGGGAAGAATGGGGCAGAGCTGGCAGAGCGGAGAGGAAATAATAATGATGACGATACCGGAACTTAGATGCCCCCATGACTTGATCCTCTTTGTTGGCAGGGAGTCCGATATATTTTTATATACACTTTTAAAGGAAATCTACCATCAAAATTTACTCATAGATCCAGGGCACCTAGCGGGTGTTAGTGGAGCCCCTTTACACTGTAGCTTCCCACGCTGTAACACCCTTACCCTCTGCCTGATGTAATCTCACTGCAGCAGAGGAGGTTTCAGTACACAGAGGGAGGGGTAAGTGCTCATGCACTGTGTAACAGCCTTTGAATCTGCAGAACGGAGGTAGTCTTGTAACCCCCCCCCCTCCTGCACCCTTCTGTATCATTGGCATAATTTTAAAAGGAGCACCACTCACTCCAGCCATGCACATTGGAAATAGCAATAAGACCTGCACTATAATTTGCGGCATTTTGCTTGGCCTATTCATCCTGCATGCACTGTGCTTCACCACACTGTGACCATGTACAGACCTAAATGGGAGCTGCGTACATGTGGCCTAAGAGCTGTAAATAGCATTTAAGGTGCAGGTGTATATAAAAATGTTATACAAAGATTATATAAAATCACCAAGGCCCTTATAATACAGGAATCTACATATTATTATGACAAGTTCATGGCAGGATCGCACCCGAAAAGTGAAGAGAAACAAAATTAGAAACAAACTTCCTCTTGGATTCTTCTAACCAGTCTCTTCTTTGCACAAGGGACTTACCAAATAGGGAGCAGATGTTAATGGAAAATACCACCCATTTCAATATTTCTACAGTAACAAAAGATAAACAAGCAGCAGGGTTCTCAGATTTTTAAAAGGAAACTGTAACCAGGGACTTCATTTTCACTAAAGTCAGGTTGCAAAAGCCTATTACAGCTGCATTGCAAATATGCTTTTCTTCCTTTACATTACAATAGAATTGGGTGTTATAACTTACCTTCCACCCTGACTGAACAGTCTGTGTAATCCTAGGGGTTGGGCTTTGGTGTGGATACATTTCCAAAAAACAACATGTGACCTGTCTGTGCTGCAGACTACTCAGCTCTTGGCCCCAACCTTTGTGCTCCTGCAAGCTCCTCCCGTTCCCACTTATGTCAACTCACTAGCTGTGAGCTCTGTGAAGGAGCAAAAGGAGGGAGTCTACAGCACAGACAAGTCCCTTTTTTTTTTTAAAATGCAGCCAAAGCAAAGCCCAACCCCTGGGACTACACAGAGGATTATGTCCGGACGCCAGGCAAGTTATAACATATGCTTGAAAAAGGTGCTGTGTCACCGAAACATCACCATATGGAATAAAGACACCCTGATTTTTTCACTACCCTGGAGTGCTGCCTGTTCCAGATAGTACGTATTAGTATCCTCTGGCCAGGGGATCTACGGATTTGCACCCAACCTATGGCAGTGCTGCTCTGAATCTTCCTTGCTTCTATCTATCTATAAAATTTTTCTGATCAGGAAACAGAATAGGATCTGTGATTAATAACTATCAGACTGAAGATACTGCAAAATTCAGATAAATGATCTAGCCTTTTTATTCCATACCATGCACAGCCTTGTACATCGACAGCACACGGCTTTTTATTTCAGCCCATCTTTGTTTATTTGGATGAGTTGCGAACAGGCCATGTTATGAATGGACATGATTCTTCTATACAGCTGAGCAGTGAGGCTATTAAAATTACAAAAACTAAAAATGTATTTATCTTTTTGGCTTTAAGGGGCAAATTTATCAGGTCTTGTGTGTCAGATTTCAGGCGTACAAATACTAAAATAGGTGAAATTTCTGGTGCACAGCGTAGTACTGCCCTGCACTTAGCAAATTCCCCCAAGTGTTAGAAAATCTTAACCCTGCTACCATTCTAGTAAATGAATTCAACAGTTTTATTAAACTTCATTGAGCTTACAAATCTGTATTTTGGAGAGAAAACATGTTTGATATTCACAGGGTATTCTGCTATACTGCAAAGATGGCACCATAAGGCCTGCTCTCTCCATTACAATAGAGTCACATGAAGTTTTCCATTCCCAAGAAGGAATAGAAGAGTCATTAACAGCATTGGTCAGGATTTCACACCCTTATTTTCTCCAAGAAATCCTTATTACGGGATAACTTTGAACATAGCACGGACTGGATATGACCTTCCTGTACAACCGGGGTCAGATAACCTAGAAGTATTACTGTTACCCTACAGCAGGGGTAGGGAACCTATGGCTCAGGAGCTAGATGTGGCTCTTTTGATGGCATCTGGCTCACAGACAAATTAATAAATAGTGATTGGCGTGTTGCGTGTCCAAGACACACACAGCTATGATCACTATACGTGTGATCCAGGTGCCGTCGCCTAAGTAATGATGCTGGCAGCAACGGCACCTGGATCACACGTATAGTGATCATAGTTGTGTGGGTCATAGAGGGGAGTGGACACCCGATGCCACCGTTCATGCCTCCCTTTGACCCAGACGCCTTAGCCTAAGCAATGATGGCGGCACCTGGGTCATAGAGAACAGCAAGGGAGTGACAAGGAACCAGCTGCAGGGAACATAGGTAGGTTAGTATTAATTTTTTCTTTGCAGTATCTACTGGGGGGCATATTCAAATTGTATGTCTCGCACGGAATTACACTTTAATATAAGTGGTAAAACAGTGATAACCTCAACCTATCAGGCCATGTACATCACCATTTGGGGCAGATTCTATCATGAATGGTAAAAAAAATCCCATTACAGAAAAACCATGAGGATCCCACTAAACTGTTTAGTAAGTGTAGCAAGTTTTGATATGAAGCTAACCTGAAGAAATGCCATGAACAAGCTGATCACATAACCAGACAGATTCCACAGCAACAATGAACCATGGGGTTGTCCCCCCCCCCCCCTTCCCCGAGCTAGCAGTAGCTATACTGTTACACCATGGTGATCTACATCTTAACAGACTACAAAATAAAGTAGATTCTAATACGATGATCGGGCTGTGCCAACATCTGGGAAGGAATAAGAAAAACTGGTCAGAGCGGAGGTTACAACTCCTGGATTCTAGTATATCCAGTACTACAAACATACTACAGATTATACAACCCATGTAAACCAGTATAAGATTCCCTAATCTTTACTACATAAATCAATTCAATATTTTAAAGCCATGAAATAAACATGCATTCACAAAAAAAACACAATAACTACGCTTGCTGGAGGAAGCCAACACTTTCAACAAAAGAGAATCTTCAATGACAAAAATATATTGTGTTGTAGAGATACACAGATTTTTTCTGGTATATTGGCAAATGAAGTAATGTAAACAAGGTCCATGGAAAAGAGGTCTCTTGCCATCACAAACACTGAACTGACAGAACAATCAAAAGGAAACACATAGATCCTGTTTGTGAGATGTCTAAGCTGTACTGTTTAATGCTAAAGCCCATGTCTTTCCACAAATTGAAAAAGGCACTTATGGAAAGGACAGACCCAGAAGTTAGGAAGAGCAAGGTAAAGAAAGGCACCAAACTCCAGTAAAGGAGTTAAGAAAAAGCTCATCTCTGCACAGGTTTTGGGATCACATAACTGAGAACTATAAGTGGAGCCAAGCATAGGCCTTAATAGCAATGCTTGCCTAGATGGCACAAATCCGACACAGAACACATGTGCATGTATGGCGGATGCTAATTAACTGAAAGATCCGGAAAATGTAACTTATTTTTTTTATTTGGTGTACAACCACAGCACAAACTTTGTTATTGTTGCGTTTCGACAGATCCACATGTAGCATAAGTGGAGTAACGAGTGGAGCGGCCGGCTGAGCGTGTGCTCTGCCTCTCCATTCGGTGGTATGGAGATGTGGCGATAGCCGGGCTGCTCATCTACATAGTCAGTGAATATAGCAGCAGGCCGCATGCTCTTTCTGCTGCACCACCCATTAGCAAGAGCGAAATCCCAGTTCTAGCAATTGGTGGGGGTCCCAGAAGTTGGACCTTCACTGAATGTTTATCTATGCTGCGATTATGGAAGACTTAGAAACCTAGAACAAACCCTTTAAGTTAGTATACACGTGGTAAGTTAGCCAGAAGTAGACTACACAGAGATTGTTGTTAGTGGTCTCTTACCACGGAAATGCATTGTTCACATAGGAGATATAGAAACATAATACTAGGAAACACCTACTGGTAAAATTGCTTCTTTTTTTAATGTACTAACACCCAGCACAGCTCAAAATGAAACCAATCAAAATTCACAAGTGATTATATTTTTTTTAATCTTATACCACTACTGCATAGCTTTTAAGTGGATTTGCTGCACTCGGGTATGGAAATGGGAAGATACTGTATTCATTCATTATATCCAAACCACAATAAGCCCACACTGTAATTTTAAATTTTTACAAATTATAAAAATTCACAAGCATATGGCATGCACATTTAAAAATGTCAGATATTTTAAGCCATTGCCAAAAGGAAATAAATGTTTTTTTTTACATTCTTAAAATAAAGTGCTATTTTAGTTCAGTCCTGCAATCACTTTATAGATGCATTCAGCTTCTGAGGGTGAAAATACATGGGGTAAGGGTAGATCACATTCACTTCAGAACGCAGTGTCGTTTTAATATCTTGAACAGCAAGTGAAAAACTGGGCATGATGTGCCTGACGCACTGCAGATTTACAAAATAAAACCTACAAAAATGACAAAAGTAGCTCGACTCTCACACACGTATGTGGTGGAGTTAAAAAGTCCAGAAGTGCCTGATAACAGAGAGCAAAGTAGAGCATTATAGACAAGTAGACGTGAAATTTTCTCTTAACCTCCCCCATAATATTCGTACCTTTCACGGATGTTACTTGATACAGTATAAAGTGCTTTACGTCTCAGTAATATATGGTGTCCGTAAACAATAGACACCCACTTATTTTCACCTTTACTAAGCTTGTGTAATATATTGTCCACAACACCAACTGGCAGAGGGGTGTATATACTGTTTACGAGTACATGACATACAGATTATATTTCATTATTTATAGTGGAGGAAACTATAATAGGACGTGGCAACAACTGAAAAGCCATTCAATAAGCCAAGATGTGGCCGGAAAGCATTTTGTATCATTCCAATACAGTTTAATGTAAATTTAGGGTACATTCACTCAAATCTGGCAGTGACACACTTCAATACACTGGAGATTAAGGCTACATTCACACTAACGTATGGGGGACGTATATACGGCCGATATACGTCCCCCATAGGCAGCAAGGGGCGCACGGCACCCTACATGTCCTATCTTTTCCCGTAATACGGCACCATGCGCCATAGGTTGCTATGGAGAGGGGGAGGGGTGAGCTGCGCTCACCTCCTCCTCTTCTCCCCGTACACTGCCGTTGCCCGCTACGGTACGGTACGGGCGGGCAATGGCAGTGTGAATATAGCCTAAGAGGAATGAGAGCTGCTCACCCCTTCCCTCACCACAGGGCAGCCGCCTTAACACGTGTACTGTGCTTACCGCACAGTGACCAGGCACCATAGTGGTCAATGGGGACTAATATGCAGACGCATATCGGTCCCCTCAACGTTCCCGTGAATGAGGCCTAATATTGATGGATACATACATATCATATACATATGCACCTACATCTTAGGGTATATTTACAACACTTACTGAACACATTCAAGTAAATTCTGAAAAGAGCAACACAGAGCTCAATGGGGACCAATATGGGACAGCATATCCGTCCCCATTATGTTCCTGTGAATGAGGTCTAATATTGATGGATACATACATATTATATACATATCTATCTACATATCTATCTACATATCTATCTACATATCTATCTACATATCTATCTACATATCTATCTACATCTTAGATATATACACAACACTTACTGAATACATTCAAGTGAATTCTGATAGGTTTGCTCTCTGAACAGGTAGGGATTTTGTGCAACGAATTAAAAGGGATTTTCTACGAACTCTGTCCAGGTGCAAAAGAAAAGTGTACTTGCCCCAAACTGCCTCATTGTTCCTGCGTGACACCAGCATTTCAGGTCTGCATAACTGCAAGCGCTGAGAGGCCTTCTTGGACCAACCACAGAACGCCAATTGGCCACTACTCACTGGTGCTTTTTGTTAGCTGTATGGCTGCAACGCATGTACAGATCTATATAATACTTCACAATGCGGAAAACATAAAATTATGGAAAAAATATAATGTTACTAGAGAAGCCACTAAAATTACGGAATTAAAGTTTATAACACATGTATACATTATAAAATAGAAGTTGAGCCATGTCATTCTTTTAAAAGAAGATTAGTGTGCACTTGGATAGCTGTGGCCTCAGGATGCTCCCCTCCTCCCTCCCAAAAATATTGGACCAGTGTCATGAAACTATTTTCACACAGATGTGGAATAGATTTGGACAATGTACATAGAAGGTGAAAGAAAGGGCGTGGGGATGCATTCCCTGCACATATCGTATCTTTCCACATGGTTCCTGAATACCGGGGGAAATCTTTCCAGCCTCATTTTATTCTTTGTTGATGGTTTCTTGTTTCCTCCATACAGAAGTCTTTATTCTTACATCCCGATGCAAACTTTTACTCTGAAAAAGCTTTTTACAGTTATTACTAATTTGAGCATCATTCACACGAACGTATGGGGGACGTATATACAGCTGGTGTATATATGTCCCCCTGACATGGCAATGGCCTCACGGAACCGTAAGGGAGTGGTACGGTTCTGTAGCCCATAGATAGATAGTGCAGGGCACCACGTCCTATGTATTTCTATGGAGAGGGGCAAGGTGAGCAGCGCTCTACCCTTCCTCCTAACCCCGGCACCGATGTATGTAGCCTTATTGCGCTTTTTAATGTCTACTTCTTCAGCGGCTTGACGTTTTCTGAAGTTTTTAAATCATTCACGTCCTTGCTGGAATAGAAGTCATATCTGCATACATTTGATTCCTGAAGGGGCAAAGCTGCAGTGTAAAGCATGGACAAGACCAGTTACAATGAAAGAGAGCAGCTCTTAAAGGGAACCGGTCATCACATTTTCACATATACAGCTAGTGAGAAGTTCCTATACAGCCTTATTAACCGACTCCCTGATTTTAGCTAAAATGGTTTCCCTTACATCCCCTTAAATGAACTTTATCTTATATTACATGGCATAGAAGGGGGAGTGTCCTGCCAGCCAGTCACTTCCATCTTTTCCTCCTCATGTCCCATGTCATGTGACCAGGGTGACATTATCAAAAGGTCCTGTTACATTTGCAACATCTACCTCATGTACGTATGTGATCACATGAAATCACAGCAGACCTCCATTAACTTCTACTACTACTAATACTTCATGGAGGCATACCGTGATTTCATGTGATCAGATACATACACGGGGTAGACATTGCAGATTTAACAGATCATCCTGGTCACATGACTAAGTGCCCAATGATATAACAGAGCTCTCTCTATTTTCCATACAGAAGAATATCATAGCTCTTAGACCTGTTAATCAGGGACAAGGAGGCAGGACAATGCAAGTAAAATTTGAATATGCAGGACTCACTGTGAATGACTCACAGGTGACTTGTATATACAAGATTAAATGCTGAACATTGCAACCATGGATAGGAACCATTTAGGGATACGGGCAATACTTTTTAATCATAGATTTTAATTTGATCTTTATTTTGGATGTGTTAATTTGCATGACAGGTTCTGACCACAGAATAAGAGCGGTGTATCCTAGATGTTCACTGAAGGAAACCTGCTCATAAAACGTGACAGCTTCCCATAAAGGAATGTTACAGGAGATCATGAATTCCTGGGACAGCTGCATGTGACTGAGTGTAAAGACGTGACCGAGTCACAGCTGTAGGTGACATACCTTACATGACCAGGAAAAGCTAAATCTAGATTTGTTAACAGTAAAATATTCTCAGCCATAATATATACTTGTGATTAACCCACCCTACATCTATACAAGAAATACCTGTACAACAAAGGGAAAGCTGCAAATTTGTGAGCGATTTACTCAGACTCATACTGAGCGCACAAAGCAATTTATGAGACCGACTAAAGAAATTGCTCAGCACTTAAACTATATTCATCTCAGTTCCAAGCCACCTACTCTACACAGACATCAAAGAAACAAGTCATCCAGCTAAGGAGAAAGCCGACACGTGAAGAGGTAATTCCAGATCACATGGCAGAAAATCTGTGCATTCATTTAGCTTTTAATGATGTGATAAAACATGCAGCTCCAAAAAAGAAAGCTCAACTTTTAATAAATATGCATAAAGTAAGGATAATCCAGGACAGAAAAGCAGAACCTAGAGAATATAAATATTTCTTAAAAACATAAATGACAGATCTCGTTCTCACATTACTAGACATTCGATCTTCACAAATTCCCCATCCCCCATCTGCAACAAGTGTTACCATTTTACAACGTGCCAAATGCTGTGGTACAAAAACACGCCAGAAATAAAAACCTGGACTCAGAAGTATCCAAAGTGTACCCAAAACTATAGAAATAGAAATACTAGTGGGTAAGAATATTTACTATTATGCCAAATTACAGGGAAAGATTATGAACTAGAAACTAAGCAGCAGAATGTACACCTGGTGTGATTGTCTACATTATATACAGCATAGTACACAACAGCACAGTGGAACGTACCATACAAGCACCATTGATAACAGGGACCCTGTAGCGCCACTTTAATACACTGTAGTTAATGTAGTTTTAACTGCATCAATGACCTTTGTTAGTTATCAGGTAATACGTGAGCAACTATAAAATCTAATAACGGCTGCCAACATACGGATGACTTGTCATTGCTATAATAGGGGCATCTGCTCCTCAAGAACTTACAAAATAACACATTCCAGTCACTAGCATATTAGTGATCACTAACAACATACCAAATAAAGTACAACGGAAGAGACCGAGATATTGGAAGCCCACTGCCCAACATTTGTACTATCCACAGGTGATGGAGCAGCATTAGTGCACCCTTACCAGCTCTGCTGCGTGGCTCTCTGCCTCCAGTTCAGCCTCCATGGCAGCTGTGGCAGCATCCTTATACTGCCGAGGAGACTCGATCACCAGTTCCTTCTTAACACTTTTGGATGTGCCTGCCTTATTTTGCATCTTTAGTGAGCCACGTTTCCAGTAACAGGTCTTCAAAATAAAAAAATGCTTCACAGTATTTCAATAGGAGCGAACATGTCAGAAAAGCAGAGGGAGTGGGAAGTGCCTCTCCCAGCTTTGGAAGGCTCAGAGCAGGAAAGAAAAAAAAAAAAAGATAAAAATTGGAGAGAGTTCTTTTCTAGTGAGAACTCCAGTGCAGTTGTGAGCCGGCCTCTGAAGGGGGTTGGAATACTGTCCGGGCTGGAAAAGGAGGATCTGTTTTCATGACACAAGGAAAACAAGGCACAAGTGCTGCGCTGTGCATGGTGCAGATGTTCTCCTCACAGCGCCTGCTTCATGTTATACACAGGCTATCCACACTGCTTCTCAGCCCCCATTGTTACCTCTGCAGCCATTTCTCGGAGAAATGTGCACACCCATGTAATGTGTAACTAATCATAAGGGAGGGAACCCTACACTGTCTCGCTTCTTCTAATAAACTGGCTCCCCGCCCAGCCAGCGACTCCGTCTTAAAGACCTACCATAGTGAGCACCTGTGGTAACATACTAGAACCTGGCAACAGCATATTTACCTGCCATTAATACAAAGGAATTCCAGACAATGGTCTCCCATAGCAAGACACGCAATTCACAGTCACAGGGAAGAGATTTATTATTACTGGCACAAGGTGCTATGCTGCCATACAGTCTCCGATGACAGGCCAGGTCACAAGTTTTGGTGAGATTTAGCAAATTTCTTGTATAATGTAAACGGGTCACATGCAGATACGTACTGCAAGAAAATGTGGGGAAAGTGCTTCGGCCCAACACCATATCTTAGGTTTAGTCTACCAGCAAATACTACAGACAGAGCAGGAGATGCATCAACCAATCTGCACCACAATTCTGGAGACAGTAGTATAGCTTCAGCATTTTGGCTTCCAAATGCATGAAAAATGCTGTTCGGAGAAACTCACTCCAAGCTATGCCGGATTTACTGGATTAAACTGAGGGTTAATTTAGATTTTCTTTGTCTTTGTTTGCCCATGTTTTGATGCAGTTACAAATGCTGTTTTGCGACTTTCCTTTGAGCCAAATGAACATAGAACAATGCAAAGAACACTTTGACACTGACCCTGCTTGCACCAAATTCATCATAGCTTTCACAATTGGACTGTATTCATGATTTGCAACTTCCCATTTAGGCGCAAATTGACACCAGTCCCTACTACTCTGGTCTATGTTCTGCGAATATTGGCGTTTTTGTACGACTGTCCCAACAACCCACATACCATAAAACACTGCCAGCAGATTTATCAAGTCAAAGCCACTAATGAATCTGAGGCCAGTGGAGCTCCAAAAACAGGCATAGAATGGTCTTAAGGAGCCTAAAGATAATTTACCTTCAGTGAATTGAACTAAACCAGAGTCAGGGGTAGAGTAGTATTTGGAAGAAAGTAGCCATGTTTTTCAACCCACAGACAAATCCTTTAACCCGTTTGTAACTGATGGTCATTGATGCCTGAATGTCCAGGTAAAATTTTTGATGCTCTGTTATGCACTTCCTTAAATGACAATATCTTTGGAAACACTTTACATATCATAACAATTTTTACTTTGTTATTTTGACATGTGAGACTAACTTAATAGGACACCGTATATACTCGAGTATAAGCCAAGACCCCTAATTTTAACATCAAAAACATATTGACTCGAGTATAAGCCGAGGGTGGTAAATACATTGGTCACAGCAACCCCCCAGTATAAAGCCAGCCTGCCCCCATGTAGTATACAGCCAGCCCACCCAAAAAAACAAAAAACAAAAACTCAACTTTGGGTGGTTCCGATGTCGGTGCGGCTCCTCTTCTGTCTTCTCCGCAATGCTCCAGTCCCCGCGGCTCCTCTTCTTTCTTCGGTCTTCTGTAACAGCCAGCAGAGACGTGGCCATGCGCTCTGCTTGGCCGGCGCACACTATGATGCGCCCGTTGATGACATCATAGTATGCGCCGGCCGGCAGATAACATGGCTGTGTCTCTGCTGGCTGTTACAGAAGACCGAAGAAAGAAGAGGAGCCGCAGGGAAGACAGAGGAGCCACGCCGACATAGAGGCCGGAGGGTACGTTTATTTTATTTTATTGACTCGTGTATAAGCCGGGTGTGGACAGCCCACACACATCTACCCAAAAGCCGTTTGCAAAGTAGGAATCCAAATCAGGAGGTTTGGGCATCTTATTTAACATGTCCATAACGTGATTAGAAAGATAATAATAAGGCAGAATTGATAAATAGATTCCAGAAACACTCCTATCCTGCTGCCTGGTATATGGAAATCCAAAGAGAACAGACTTTAAATAGGTTTTTCATGTGCATATCATAAAAGAAAGAGGTGAAAGGTCTTTAAGATTTGTTTCTCTAGAAGAGTCTTTCGGCAAATATACCAAGTACACTTACTCTACAGCAGTAGTAATGTTGTACACCACCGGCAAATGTAGATTTAAGACATTTTCTTAGCAAACCAAAAATGTATTCAGTTACGGAACACACACCATTGTCAGGAAAGTGCCATCCTTTTTTTGTCTCCTTTCCAGAATCGGAAAATCCCCCCATAGTAAACAGAAGCACATTTGTTTATGGCACAATATAATAGAGCTATAATTCAGAAATCCTGACGCAGCAAGGTCAGTGACAGCTGGAGAGACGACATCCCATCTCCATTATGTGGGGTTATTTATTTCATGAAGGCGATTGTGAGGAGACTCCTGGTGCATGACGCTGGCCGAGTGTCAGACGTTCACTTTCCACGTTCAGATGAGCAGGAATGTTTTATTATTTCTTTGGAAGAGCTGCGATGATCTAATGACTGAATCACTCTCTGTGAAACCCAGTTCACAACATTCATTTCTCAACATTGCAGGTTTAATTCGGGAAAGCGATTATTAAAGCCTTATGAGCCTGCCTAACACCTCATCTCTGTGTTATACATTTCTTTCCCAATTAAGAAACACAATGTAGAGAATTATTCACAGAAGATCATATTGGGCACAGATTTACAAGTTTTCATTGAGAAGTACAGCTAGAAGCTCAGTATGGCCTGCAGCATACAACTGTGCCCTTTGTGTGAAAAAAAAAAAACGGAACATGCGTCCGCCACATTACACGTAATGGCCACAGGGCACAGAGTAGTGGACTCTGCAACAAGACGCATGGAGCTTCGATTACAGATCATTGCTGCTGTTATTTTATCTCAAAGCTATCAGTGGTGAACAGGGAGAGAAAGCCGATTTAGAGGGAGGTCAAACGGTGCCTTTTTATTTATAATTTGTTTTATTGGTAGCTGGAACGCAGATAAAAGGCAGAAAATGCAGTCCTCGTCACATCAAACAGTTTATATGAGGAAAAATGTAACAATCGGTAAAATATGAAACATGAATAATAGCGCACATTATGTCCACGGTGCCTTTTTAAACTCCCTGCAAATCGCAATAGTTTTCGCATGTTTTATTCATTTTTTTTTATGCCATTTCAGGAATTTTAACGCCTTACACATCCAAAAAAGAAGAAAGGATAATTCATTAATTAATTGCCGCGATTCACATACCCTGCATGTGTCGCTTCCCCGCTCAGATCCGACGGAGTTCACCTTCTTCTTCATGGTGCATGTTAGGACTAGGACTTCCGACACAATTTGAAAGTTAAATCCCGCTCTCAGTATGAATCAGTCAGATCGTCCAATGGCAGCCCCCCCACCCCCACACAAAAACTGAATGACTACCAGCAACATTGGAGGGACTGCTTCTCCCTGCTCACTCTGGAGGGTTGGGCGGGACCATGTGATGATGCTCTGTATGCAATAGACTCAATTCTAGGGCAAAGATAGGAAAAGGTTAGACACTGCCCATGCCCACTTCTCTGCTGCTAGGGAAGTTTTTTTTTTTAGCTTCGTACATTAACAAAAAACTAAAACAACGGAAAAAAGGGGGAGAAACGCAATATGGACACCATTCTGTCCATTCAATATGTAGCACGAGTTACATTAAGCAATCCTTTTATGTACTTATGAGTACTTGAATTTGATTTCTGTACAATAAAAATATGTATAGATTTATACACTCACCGGCCACTTTATTAGGTACACCATGCTAGTAACGGGTTGGACCCCCTTTTGCCTTCAGAACTGCCTCAAATTCTTCGTGGCATAGATTCAACAAGGTGCTGGAAGCATTCCTCAGAGATTTTGGTCCATATTGACATGATGGCATCACACAGTTGCCGCAGATTTGTTGGCTGCACATCAACGATGCGAATCTCCCGTTCCACCACATCCCAAAGATGCTATATTGGATTGAGATCTGGTGACTGTTGAGGCCATTCGAGTACAGTGAACTCATTGTCATGTTCAAGAAACCAGTCTGAGATGATTCCAGCTTTATGACATGGCGCATTATTCTGCTGAAAGTAGCCATCAGATGGTGGGTACATTGTGGTCATAAAGGGATGGACATGGTCAGCAACAATACTCAGGTAGGCTGTGGCGTTGCAACAATGCTCAATTGGTACCAAGGGGCCCAAAGAGTGCCAAGAAAATATTTCCCACACCATGACACCACCAGCCTGAACCGTTGATACAAGGCAGGATGGTTGACGCCAAATTCTGACCCTACCATCTGAATGTCGCAGCAGAAATCGAGACTCATCAGACCAGGCAACGTTTTTCCAATCTTCTACTGTCCAATTTCGATGAGCTTGTGCAAATTGTAGCCTCAGTTTCCTGTTCTTAGCTGAAAGGAGTGGCAACCGGTGTGGTCTTCTCCTGCTGTAGCCCATCTGCCTCAAAGTTCGACGTACTGTGCGTTTAGAGATGCTCTTCTGCCTACCTTGGTTGTAACGGGTGGCGATTTAAGTCACTGTTGCCTTTCTATCAGCTCGAACCAGTCTGCCCATTCTCCTCTGACCTCTGGCATCAACAAGGCATTTCCGCCCACAGAACTGCCGCTCACTGGATGTTTTTTCTTTTTCGGACCATTCTCTGTAAACCCAGCAGTTTCTGAAATACTCAGACCAGCCCTTCTGGCACCAACAACCATGCCACGTTCAAAGGCACTCAAATCACCTTTCTTCCCCATACTGATGCTCAGTTTGAACTGCAGGAGATTGTCTTGACCATGTCTACATGCCTAAATGCACTGAGTTGCCGCCATGTGATTGGCTGATAAGAAATTAAGTGTTAACGAGCAGTTGGACAGGTGTACCTAATAAAGTGGCCGGTGAGTGTATAATAATAACTGAATAGCCTGGAGCCACAGAATATAAAGATGTACGGTAATGGACACGGTCATAGAAATGTGACAGCCATAAGTGGTTGTAGTTTGTATAGGATGACAGGCAACTTTGCAGTGCAAAATAACAGCTGATAAAATATTGTCTTTGGATAGTCCATACAGAAAGACCAATACTATTCCATTTAGGAAAACAAACAGCTGAGAAAACCACCAAGTCAGAGAAATACAGCACACATAGCAACTCTCAAAGACTAGGAAGAACTAAAAATGCACGGATACATGAATGTATCAACAAATTACACCAAACCCCTGTAAAATATGTGCTGAGCCAAGTGCCTGATGCCCCATCATGAGGAATCATCCTCTTCTCAAACACTTTATAAGGTTTTCACACACATCTTTCTTATTTATGACCACTAAATTATTCTTGTGCAATTTCACTTTTGATGAACAAGCAACTCGTTTCTTTATGTACAAACGCTGTTGACAGAACTCCTGGAGAAACCAGCCACTATTGTGCTGTACCATCCGCTCAAATGATTTTGAATGTTAGTCCACAGCCAAGACCACAATCAAGAGCCCAATCCTCTTTTATAAGTCCCCAACATAAAATACGCACACCGACATACTGGTGTGTGCCCCCTTTACACAAAAAAATCCTTAAAATTAGGCAAACAAGCCTGATGGACTCCAGGTTCCATAAGTGTTAATGAAGCCTGGAGCCCTTAAGGCTCATTTGCATAATTTTTTAAACCTTTTGTTCTTGAAAACAAGGGCGTAAACCCACCACACTGACATACTGGTGTGTGCCCCCACTGATATGTGAAAGAAGAGCAGATCCTATTTTTCAAAATGGCAAAAAATAAATGAATAAATAAATAAATGGCATTTTCAACTTTGGGGGCTATTTTCCGTTACAGGTTAAACGCAGTGAAAAGCTGTTATTATATTTTGATAGATTAGGTATTGCCGTGTCCGAAAATGCCCAATGTGTTTATTATTTTTACTGTTTATTTATATGACTTCTAGGGAAAAGGGGGTGATTAACATTTTAATTTTTTTTATTTTTTTTTTACTATTTTTCAGACTCCCTAGGGTACTTTAACCCTAGGTTGTCTGATTGATCCTACCATATACTGTATACAGTACATGGGGATTTTGCACACCATCTATTATAATGTGCAAATCGCACATTGTAATAGCTAGCCTAAAACATAATAGTCTCGGATCTTTGTGTGACCAAGACTGTCATGATAACGGTTCGGCACTCCCACGTCACGGGGAGCGACGAATGGAGCCAGCATGGCGGGGCACACATGCTATGGCAGCGATCAAAGGGTTAACACCCGCGATCTGTGCTAGCATCGATCGCAGGTGTCGGCGATGGGGGTGTGTTTCATTGTGAAGCAAGCACCCAGTAAGTATGAAGAGGGCTCAGCCCGTGAGCCTTCTTCATACTCCCCCATGCGCAACAAGACGTAAGAATACGTCTTATTGCGCTATGGGGGGTTAAAGAAGAGCAGATCCTGCCAGAGGGGCCACACAGCAGCATGTCCGTGTACATGGTTTACAATCCTGCATCCTGAAGATATATATACAGGCGGTCCCCTACTTAAGAACACTCGACTTACATACGACCCCTAGTTACAAACAGACCTCTGGACATTGGTAATTTACTGTACTTTATCCCTAGGCTACAATAAACAGCTGTAACAGTTATCACAGGTGTCTGTAATGAAGCTTTAGTGTTAATCCTGATTCTTATCACAACTCAACATTTTTAAAATCCAATTGTCACAGAGACCAAAAAAGTTCTGGCTGGGGTTACAATTATAAAGTATACAGTACCGACTTACATGCAAATTCAACTTAAGAACAAACCTACAGACCCTATCTTGTATGTAACCCGGGGACTGCCTGTACTTTAATATGCAAGTTTTTCACTGCAACTGAAAGACAGCATGCTGTAATATACAGATTGATGAATCTGCCCCAATGTGTGCAACAGTTATGATGCAAAATACTGGCACAAAGGAAACCAACTAAAAAAAGTTTCCAAGAACTTGGAAAAGATTTATTAATTATCCAGGATAATTTTTTATTTTAGCATGCTCATCCTGTATGACTACTGTAGTATTCTTCCAGAAGTTTTCTAAGTGTTAATCGAGATCTACCATCAAAATCCAGCATGATAAACCAGGGGCACTTACTCATAGATCCAGGCACAAAGACGGTGGTAAGGAAAAAATTCCGGATCCAGCTAATTGCAGAATAAGACCGCCTTTATTATATTTTTAGGGCATCCATCAGGTAAAATACAGGTGACATGGTGACATCACTTGTCTGTGATAGAAACGCGTTGACGATTTTACCATGTCACCTGTATTTTACCTGATGGATGCCCTAAAAATATAATAAAGGCGGTCTTATTCTGCAATTAGCTGGATCCGGAATTTTTTCCTTATCGTGGACTTTATTGCCCTGCAGCGGGGTGGATCCGTGCAAGCGGATAAAAGTAACCGCAAGATCCAGGTGAGCTGGAGGATCTCTTCTATACGTACTATGACGGTGGTAATCTTCTTATATGTGTTATTCATGGCCTTACTCCTTCCAAAATCAACTTTTAAAATTAATCAAATAAGTCAGAAGAGCTCTCGGGGGCATAAGAGCCCATCGGTGTTGTAGCTTTGCAGGCTGTTAGAATGTCTGAGCCTCTCCGTGCACCCTTGCACTCTTCTCCAACCCTGCTTTAACCTCTCAGAGTGGAAAGGGGAAGTGCTATTGTACATTGGAAAAGGCTGTGAAGCTGCAGCACAGAAGGACTTTGGTAAAGTCCCTCAGAGCCCTTCTTTTTCATTATCATAATTTTAAAAGATTATTTTAGAAGGTAAATTTACTTTAGCTTAAAACAGAGGAAGGGGCCGTAAGTAATGCTAAAAGTACAGCAGCATGACTCCCAAAGCACTTGGAGAAGTTACAATGCTGGAATGTAAATATCTATTTTACAAAACAAATAAAGTGGCAAAAGTGCCAGAAAAATGCAAGATTTAGAAATAACATGGCTAAGCATTGCAATTCTGTGGTGGTCATATCAGCAGCACCCCTCGCCTTCCTGAATATTCCCACAAAGTTTTAGCACTTTTGCTGGTGTCCATTCCAGACTGTCAGTATGCAATTAAACCAAACCGAAACCAAAGTAAAACTCAACTAAGGGCGACTCTGCAGCCATCACGAGGCTCTCACACTTGTCATCCCCTGAGAACAGAGCGATTTCACAAAGCCACCTGCTTCTAGACGTCTGGCAGAGGCTGTGCCCAATATCTTCTCTAACAGAAGACAGGTCACAAAAACAGGGTCAAGCATTTCTCTACTCACAGAATACTATGTAAATGTTTGTATAATGCATGTAGATGGAGGCATATTTTAACTGGATTGTTTTTCATACGATATAAATAAATAACCCATACACACTAATATTATATATATTGTGACACAGTCAGGGGTTTGTTGCTGGATGGGAGGTATTATCCTCTCAGCTTGTGTTGCTCAGAGAGTAATGCAGCAGCTGAAATCAAAGCACCGGACCAAACTTCAAGCTAGTCCAAACCGGGTTTTCAGGGGTGTTCCAGTAACCAAGCTGAGCTGAAGTGTGCACAAGGGGGGGGGAGAGGCTTGTTCCAGAGGAAAAACACGTGTTTGTCCTGTCTAGGGGGACAGGTTGGCTTTTTTTGGACTTTAAAAGGACTAAGTGTATACAGCATTTTCTGCAAGGTGGGAACTTACACCAAAATTGGACTATTTGAAAGACCTGCTTAGGGGTGAGAAGGCCAAGCTGGTCTGTATGTTTATCTGTTTTAAACAAGCATGAAGACAATGCTGGATTTTTTGTTCCATTTGTTTTGTGGTGTGAAATAACCGAACCTGAAACTGAGAAACTGTCTCTTTCCCTCTGTCTGCGACCGCTACCTAGATTATAACCTGAGCAATACCCCACAATGGTGGTTGGAGCGGGCAAAACGCAGTGAGGGTGGTGCAAAACCGGAGTTTTTTTTCCTGGGCACCATTGCTGTCGTGGATTAAACCTGCAAAGTTTCAGCTAGCATCACCGGACAAGATGAGGAGCTGATTAAACAACTTGTGCAAGTCATGTTCAACAGCAGATGGCACACTCTGAGGCTATGCAGCAGCCCAGCAACAGACTAACGACTTACTGCTACAACAAATAAGGTCACTGCGTGAGACTCAACAGTGGTGGACCCAGCTACAGCCTCGGCCAGAGAGAGAGTCCGAACTGCGCTGAGAAAGTGACAGCGGGGAGGATGACGTAGACGCCTTCCTGGCGGTGTTCGACGGAGAACGGCAGAGGTTGAGGGGCTGCAGCGACCAGTGGGCTGAAGTGGTGGCCCCGTTCCGACTGGCGATGCGTTAAAGGCATATTTTGACCTCACTCGGAGGATGCCCTGGACTAAGAAGTTGAAAGGTGAGATCCTGGCACGCATGGGAGTCAAGTTAGTGCGCGGTCACCAGTCCTGGTGACACCCGATTCAACATGGATTTGTAGTACAGACCGAGTGCCTTGAAGTGTGCCTCGGTGCTGTACTATCTCAGGAAGGTTAATGGGGAAGAGCATCCTGTTGGGTTCCTGAGTCGCAAGCTCACCCCAGCCGAAACCAGGTACAGTATAGTGGAGAGAGTGGCCTAGCCATCAGTGGGCACTCGAAGGCTCTACCGCTATTATCTGTTGGGGAGGAAAGTTCCGACTGGGTGATGACCATTTCACCTACTCAAGTGATGAGCCGGCCAAGGAGAGGAATGCTGGGGTCACCAGATGTTCTTGTCTACAGAACTTCAAATTCACAGTGATGGAAACACAGAGCAGGCCGGCTACAGGGGAATGCAGATGCCCTGTCCGGCGTGCACATGTCTGGCGAGTGTTCATCCCCTCAAGGTTGAACAAAGGGAGGGGTATATGTGACACAGTCAGGGGTTTGTTGCTGGATGGGAGGTATTATCACTCTCAGCTTGTGTTGCTCAGAGTAATGCAGCAAGCTGAAAATCAAGCACCGGACCAAACTCAAGCTCCGGTCCAAACCGGGTTTTCAGGTGTTCCAGCTAACAAAGCTGAGCTGGAAGTGTGCCAAAGGGGGGAAGAGGCTTGTTCCAAGAGAAACACGTGTCTGTCTAGGGAGACAGGTTGGCCTTTTTTTGGATTCTTAAAATGGACTAAGTGCATACAGCATTTCTGCAAGGTGTGAACTTACACCAATAATTTGGACTATTGTGAAGACCTGTTCTGGGTAGAAGGCCAAGCCTGGTCTGTATGTTATGTTTTAACAAGCATGATGGACAATGCTGGATTTTTGTCCATTTGTTTGTGGTGTGAATAAAACACTGAAACTGAACTGAGAACGTCCTCTTTCCCTCTGTCTGCGACCGCTACCTAGCTTATACCTGAGCAATACCCCACAATATATAATTTTTTAAATTTTTTTCGGTGTGACTTTTTTAAATGGTGGCCTGTCCTAGTCTCATTGGCATTCTGGATGCACGTCTGCTGTTGCCAGCCTCAGAGTCCAATGGAGAGTGGACACATCAAATTTGAAGATTTAAAAGCCCTATGTGCTCCAGCCTATTGTGTTCCCCTCTAATCACTTCAAATTTCTGGTAATTAGAGGGACCTTTCCCCAAACTTTCAGGTTTTTTTTTTAGATGCAGTTTTTGAAGCCAAAAGCAGGTGTATGGGTGAGAACATGGGTGAGAACATATCATTCAGAGAAGTGCTTTCTCTTCTTTTCTCACTCCACTCCTGGTTTGGGTATTAAAAACTGCATCTGAAAAACGGAACGTGTGGACGCATTTGAAGCAGTTTTTTTTCTGCTTGTACAACTTTGCTGACAACCTTGGCCTGTTTATCTCAGATTTTTCTTGTATTCTGCCGTCTTTAAGCCTAGACTGGATCCTGAATTTCTGTCCACCTCCTATCTTGACCAGCTGGCTATTCCGGATTCTAACTGCATCTGACACAAATTGAACCTAACCCAACTATTTTCTGCATTTTCTTCTTCACCTGGACAAGCCATCACCTACGCTGGGGCAACTCTGGGGGTGCAGCCACAGGTTGCGTTTGACAAATGCGTTTAAAAACGCATTGCAACAGCTGAAGAGAGATTTACCCAATTTAACAGCTGTTAACACTTGTGTTAACAAAATGAAAATGTTAAGGTCAGCGCATGTGTTAACAATGCATTAACAGTTGCTATTGGTAAATGCAAGTGTTAACAGCTGTTTAATTAGGCAAATCTCTCTTCAGCTGTTGCAATGCGGTTTTAAAACGCATGCGTCAAACATGACATGTGACTGGACCCCAAGGGTGCGTTTAGATGAGACAGTAGCAAATGCGTTTTAAAAGGCATCAGAACAGCTGAGAAGAGGAGATTTGCCTGATGACTTCACTGTTAACATTGCGTTTGCAAAACGCATGTGTGAACGAACCCTGAGAGGTAGTGGCCTTGTGTAATTGTTGTTGCAAAGTCCAGATGACCAGACAGTGATGTAAGGGTGAATACAGATGGGGATTAGCCAACACTGGATCTTACCAATTTTTTGTGCTAAAAGATAGAGTCCTGATAGAGTCCTGAAATTTCATTCAAAATGTTGCTTTTTACCACCAATTTATTATTTTTGAATATGTAGAGTGCAGACCATAATGTCACTTACCTATAACAGGGTCCTGAAGGCTGGTGCCACATGTAGCGCTTTGTCTGCACATGCAAACGCAGACAAAGTCGCGCCTACCGGGGCGGGCCTCGGCCCGATTGCATTGGCGTTTCTATGGAATACTTATACAATATTTTGAAGGAATGTATCAAATGTCAAACTCAGGACTTATTTGTACTTTTGTATTTTACAAAAAGGCATGGTACTGGCCTAAAAGAAACAGTCATAATGAGTTATGTAATAGGGAGAGGAACTTGTCCAATCCACAAAGAGACTTTAAAAAAATCTATACAGGGAACTGGTCTTACAATGTTTCTTTACAAAGGCTTATATACCAGGAATAAATCTATTCTCAATTGTCATCAGAAGACTTAGTCCAAACAATAGGTCCATTGTATAGACATAACCCACGGGGGCATGAACTACAAGTGGCAGCTGTATAAATTGCATACTACATAAAACACATCTTTCCATTGTCAACAGGACTTGACCTTGAAAAAGAGAATGACAGAAGTTACCACCTGTGAAGAAAGATGTACTAAACCCAAGGAACACAGATGTTCTCATATCCTTACAGTGCTAAAGGCACTAAGGATAGGTTACTAATATTATCACAATCCCAGGCTACAAACAGAAGAAAAAAACCATACACTTTATAGTGTGGCATATTTACGGTCCACATTCTCCATTTCAGAACTACTCCAAAATATTGTTGAACTTGTCAGGCCTCCATTTTCCCCAAAAATATAGACCTCTAGAGGCGTTTCTAAGAACATAGACAATGTCCAGACAGAGCTCACAATGTCAGACATTGGAGGAACACACAGTAGGATTGCAACTGGTTCCCATTCTCTGAATTGTGATTGGTGGGAGTATATCCTATCCTGTGGGTATGTTATATATTAAATATTTGGGACATTCCCCTATTTTCCTAGAAACCGCCTTCTGCAAGACAATTCTGCAAAGACAATTTATTTCACAGGATTTAGAAAGGGTTATTGTGAGCCAAAACCAAGTGTGTAGATAAATATAATATCTGTATCATGTTTTTATTATTTTAAGGAAATGTACCATTTGATTTTATGCATTATCAATCAAACAACCATGGAAATTTAATCCCTGATCAGAGTGGTTTTGCTGAAAAAACTATTCTAACATTCAGGACCATGGGAAAGCTGGATTACATGCTGCTTGCAGTTCATAAACACATTAAACGGAGCCTGTCAGGCACAACATTACATCATGCTCTGGAGCATTGCATAACTATTATAAGAGGAAACTTGCCGAGCCAGGCAGAGGAGCGACAGAGCTTTATCATAATTTTATAACTGTGTTTTCAGAAAACCATTCAGCTCAGGGATTTAACAAGATATGTGCCTGAATCAGTGTAGCTAATGGAGGTATGTTTAGTTCATAATGTATAAAAGCAAAATGGTAGATTTTCTTTAATATGTAATCTGTACATCTTGCTTTTTAATTGGGGCCATGAAGGGGCTGATTTATCTAAATAAAAAGACTTCAGTAGTTTCATGTAATGCTAGGATTAGAGGTTTTCGCAAGAAGAAAAGTTAGGTCCGATCTTGCTGATAAGTGGGGGTCTCAGTGAGCAGACCCCCACAGATCATGAAAACAAGGGTTCCGATGGGGTCCTGTGCTTGGCAATCTCCGTCAGCTCCATTGCTGTAGCCAATAACGTAACAAAGTTTCCAGAACTTCCTAGCAGTGAAAGGGTTAAGTGCTGTGCAAATAAGTTGCGTAGAGTTACAGATATGGAATTAACACAATCATACGTTACATAGTAAAAACATATCATGAAACATCCAACCATTCACAAAACTCTCCAAGAAAGATAACATAATGCAGTAGCCGTAACTCATCCTTTCACATGTGGTCCTGGGTATAGCTGCTTACACTGGATACATGGCCATCTAAAATAACGTGAAACAGCCATATTAAGTGCTCCAGCGTTTTCTGTTACTAGCCATGAACCTTTCTGTTCCCTGGTATAATCCACACATGACAGGCCTTACAAAGGTATGCATTGTTTTCAGATTAAGATTGCTGCCGTAGTATTAGACCTCCTGGCTAGCGCCCAGCTCTCAGTACAAACAAGGTTCTCTTCACCATGTCAGAATTTCCTCTCCCTTGTGGCCTGAAAGCTAAACATCATAACAGAAACCATTCTCCATTAAAAAAAAATAACCAACAGATGAGGAGTTTTCAAGCAATGTCCAGAGGGGCACAAGATCGGCCTATGTACTAGATAAGCCAGAACTAGCCAGACTCTATGGGCTTTATTCTTCTATAGTTCCACATCAGGGTGGTAGGTCAGGTCATCCTGCTCTATGTGTATATGTTACAGAGAAGCAGGAACGAAAACTTTCAAATATCTCTCTGGAAACAATGGAGTATGTGCAACACACACTGTTCCACAGGAAACACAATGGAAAAAGTAACACAATTATGAGCCTCAGGACCAGGAGCGGAAAGTGTGAACCCACTATAGCAGCAGTGACACTAGCTAAAGGCAAGACAGAAGTCTATTGATCTCCTGGTGACAGGGCACAGAAGCACTGACTGTACACATGCAGAATACTGCAGCCATTCTCTAAGGCAGTGATGGCGAACCTTTTAGTGGTCGAGTGCCCAAACTTCAACCCAAACCCCCCCTTAATGACGGTGAGGTGCCAACCAAAAATGACAGCAGTAACTTATTGCTCCCTGTTCTTCAACAACTTTGGATCATGTTGGACGCCTAAGCACAAGATGGAAAATTTGCATTATTTAAGCTTCTTTCCAGTGTCCCTCTGTACACAGAGAATTGTAGGGCCAGCTGAAGGTGCTCCAAAGATAATTCGGCCCAGTCTACTCCTTCTCCCTCTTCCTACAGTCCCAAGTAAGTATCACTTTAATATATGACTGAAAGCCGCATCTTTTAAGTTGCTTGAGACTGCAGGAAGCAGTCCTGTGTCCTGTCTGAGTCCAGTCTGGTGTGGTGGGGCGCTGGCCTGGGTGCCCACAGAAAGGGCTCTGAGTGCCGCCTTTGGCACCCGTGCCGTAGGTTCACCACCACTGCTTTAGCAATGGCTGAATGCACTCTGCCTTCTTAGCCTTAATGGACAAGGTATACCAATATACAATATATACCTCCATTAGCAGTGTATTCATATATAAGAAGAAGAAGACAAACACAATTTTTGGGGAAATTAAAAAGACAGATAAGAAGAAAACCTAACGTTACAGTATAATTAACACAGACTCTGGAAATCTTTGGGTATGTTGGCAAAGTAAACATTTGAGATGGAATAATCTCCTGCTAAATCTGCCTCCACTTTGCCATGTGAAACTGGCTGAGGACAGTGTAGTGGACGAGAGTCCTGCCATCATAGTGATATATGCTGTAAATTCTAAATTAATTTTGAGCCATTAACAATGTAACATTAGCTTTAAAATCAACATGCAACTCAGTGACTGGTTTACACTGGGATTGTCCATTCCATATCACACTGAGGGTGCTGTCACACGGTGCGTTTTTAAACAGACTGAAAGCGTATGCATTTTCAGTCTATTTAAAACTGGTCCAAGAACGCACTGTGTGACAGCATCCTGAGGGTGCAGTCACAAGTACCGCTAGCACCTCTGCCTGATCATATAGGAGTTTCCAGTGGAAAAGCATATGGGATCGGGCCGAGGCCTAGCCTGTGCGCTAGTGTTGCATTTGTAACTGCAATGCCAGCTGCACTTGTCAGTGCACAGTTGAGGTTGCGGTCACACGTCACGTTTAACGCATGCGTTTAGAAACGCATTGCAATAGCTGAAGCGCAATTTGCCCAATTAAACGGCAGTTAACACATGTGTTTACAAAACGCAACCATTAACACATTGTTAACACATGTGTTAACATCACGGTTAAGGCATGTGTTTGTTAACGCAAGTGTTAACAGCTGTTTAATTAGGCAAATCACACTTCAGCTATTCCAATGCGTTTTAAATGCACACGTTAAACGCGAGGTGTGACCGCACCCTCAATGTTTAAGAACGGTCTAAGATTGTATGCATTTTGAAACAATACAACAAGCCGAGAAGAGGAGATTTGCAGAGATTACAAAGTTGATAACATTTGCTTTACAAAACGCAACTGTTAATGAAATGTTAACACTTAACTAAATGAATGCATTAACACCCGTTAAACATCGCTTTTGGTAAACGCAAAATGTTAAAAACAATGTAATTAGACAAATGTCTTCACAGCTGTTGCATTTCAAAACGGCTACTCAACATCATTGGACGCAATTATAATGGGGGTATGTGTATGTGATGGCAGCACTAGGGGGGGCTGGGGGTGGAAGTAGGTCCCAGTGCATTCAAGGCCTAAACAGTGGTGTGATGCAGTCAGTTCTCCCATACCAGTTGTCATAAGGGAAGAAAACAAAAACAGCTGCTTAGGCATTTGTACAGAGGAGTTTTAAATTTTATATAGCGGCAATATTGCTTGTTCCCAACTGCAAGCCTTTAGTTCTAAATGTAACTCAAATGCAATTTAGCAGATTCACATCCACTTGAATTGCTTTTTAAACTCAAAGCAAATGTAACTTGCGAATGCGGACAAAAAGGGTCAAAAAAACTGATGCATTAAAAAAAAAAACAAAAAAAAAAACACATGGCTTCAAAAGACGCATGCGTTTTTTAAACGGATTGCTTGAAAAAGGGCCCAAAAAGGGGATGTGTACCGCCGGCCTCAGGGTTTGATCTGCCTACATCGGCACCGCAATCTGCATGCACGTAAAACCAATGAGATGTTTATGTAACACCTGATAGGACCAGTACTCTGGAACAAGAGAATTTTGCTAAATAAGGCTACATTCACACATTCTTTTAACGCATGCATTTTCAAACACATCATAACAGCTGAGAAGAGGAGATTTGCCTCTGACAGCAATTGCTGTCAACATTGTACATGTTAACACACGTTAACACAATGCTAACACTATTTTAATGTATGTTAACGTACTGTTGACAGCAATATAATTAGGCCAATATCCTTTTCTCAGCTGTTGTAATGAGTTTGAAAATGCATGTGTTAACACAAACAAAATTCAACATGTGAATGCAGCTTAAGGGCCGCGTCCACAGACTTATCCTATGCATTGCGTTTGGAAATGTAACACAAACGCCACATGTGAAGATGCTACCTTTGCTTTTTCTGCCCACGAACCATTGATCTTATGTCAGCTGTTGCGGTCACTGGCGGGAGCTTACAACGACTGGGCCCACCATGTGCCAGTCACTTACACCTGACATGATGAAGTCCTCACCAAGCAAAGTGCTGTAACACTTCCGATGTGCTAGGAATTAAAAATGATGCAGAACGGTGAAAGGCCATGTAACAGACATGACGTGGAGGACCAACATTGGAAAGATGGCCACTTCCAAAGCTCATGTGACTATATTGGAAACCAACCCTATATGCACCCTTTAGAAAACAACCTCAAGAGGTTGATCCATCATACTAAACCACAAGCATGACATTTCTTTGCATTCGGCAACATAATCTATCAAGGTATCCTTCATAACATATCTACATGCAGTGACTCTCGTAATAAACTTGACCTTGCCTTCAGGATATTAGAGGCAGGCAATTTCACATCATATTCCCAAGGCACTGTTCCGCGGCCGGCTGCCATTGCTTTCTATGGGGACATATATGCATATACGTCCTCACAGACGGCCGTCTGAATGAAGCCTTACCCTGTATAAGCATGGTAATTTTTTTTTAAATTGGTGTTTAATTTTTCTACATCAAAAAGGCTTGTAAAATAGTATGGTTTAAGCAAATGTGAATTCATTAAATTGACAAAATGTATCAGATGTCACAAGAAAAACAGACATAATAAAAATGGATTAAGAATACTGCATCCATATCTGAAAAAGCTTGCCTCTTCAATATCCCTATCCCAATGTTAAACCATATCACCGCCCATGCAAAATCTGGGGCAAATATTACATGTGTATAGACAGCATGTAGTCAAATAGTAAATACAATTTAAAATGATTACAATGAATATACAATAAGAGAATATTACAAATTAGTGCAATAAAAATCACTGTTACTGCTTCATTGCATGCTATAATAACCCCATTCAGGGTATGTATCATGCCAGGGTAGACACATGGAGGTAGTGTCATTCACTTGACAGCCAAGGGCGTAGAGATTTGCTCCAGTGACTTCCCTTATTAATTCTTCTAATTAATCACACAAAACGACTTGATGAATTGCCGGTATTCAGATCCCCTGCCCAGGGAAATCCTAGTGTAAAAGCCGCCTGCTTACGTGCCAGACTCACACACACTTATCACGCGATTACAATGCATGCACAGCAAGACAGGTGTATTGGCCATATATACTAGTCACATCAGGAGCCCAATATAAGATTAATGGAATATAAAAGAATAACATCCACAAAGGAGACCCACATAAGGTAAACCCCCAGCTAGCAATAAGCCGTTCCATACTTACCAGTGATGAATGTGTGAAGCCGGAGTCCTCCCTGGACAAGCTCTGTGCCGTGTACTCGACAGCATTATTTTCTCCTTGCTGTTTGCAGATATAAGCACAGTTCCTTTCCAATACTGTGCAAATGCCTTTAAAAAGGATCACACTGGTAGTGCAACCCATTCCCAGCTGCTGACAGTCAGTGTTCCTAGCATCCCTGGCTCCATTTGCAGAGTGCTTCCCCGTGACTCACAGTGACAGTCTCCATCTGCATCCCTTCCTAGGAGATGCCTATTCTATGCATAGACTGAGCGAGGCACCTTGAAGGGATGTACAGGAGGCGGAGAATACAAAATCTCAGGCACAGGAAAATTGGGAGAAAAAAAAATAGAGAGAAGATGACAGCATCCCTATTCACAACATCTATTCCCTCTGCTCTCCTTTACACTGCCTCGGGCAATACCAAAAGATGAAGAGAAGAAAAAAAAAAGCAGGTCCTGATGCCGGCAGCTACAAGGAATCTTAGAGCAGCTCCGGAATACGCCTCTCCCATCATTCTCTGCGCTCCTAGGTCTTGCAGGAGAATTTTTTTTTCCTTTTTGACTGACCTGAATTTACTTTTTGATGTTTAATACTACATTAAAGGTTGTAAGAGGAGAAAGAACAGCAAAGGGGATGGGAAAAGGCCATCATTCCAGTCACTATGGCAACGTGACATGCCTCAAAGGCCGAGCCATCACTGGAAATGGTATTCTGACAGCAAGTCACCAGGGAGCTGCCGAGTGACAACAGCACTCTTATCCTGGTCCTGCTGTCTGATGGGGCCATCTGCTAAAGCATGCTTCACATTATACCGGCATACAGCATGCTGAAACATTTTACTTCAAGTCCTATTCTTGGCCTTTTTTGCAACAATGATACCATATTATAGGGATCACTTTCATACCCAGAATCCTGAAAGGTTGTTTAACCCTCTTTCCAAAAGGTTTAAATGTTTTAATTTTTTCATTCACAGAGACTTATATGTGGGAGAAATATTACTTCCTGGAGGAACCATTCAATATTCCATGCGCTGTACTAGGAAGATGGAAACAAATCCAAATGCTGTGAAGTTGACAAAAAAAGTAGAGGCTCCATTTTGGTTGTTTTATTGGTTTCAAAATAACAAATGCCCTTTATTATTTTGTTGTTTAGGACATGGTTTTTTACACTGTTCCCAAGGGGTGTAAAAATAATAGTACTTATAATTCTCATATACAGAGGCTCATCAGTTACCAGTACATCCTATATTGGACTGTGGTTGGGTTTGTGCTGTTGATGGGGTAACAACGCCGAGTCTCTGGATACCAAGAGGTCTGTTGTAACAGGAGGTGCCACACTGGAATGGAAGTAATGGAATGTACTATACATTTTTACCAAAAAGTTGCAATAAAAAGTTCTAAAACATGGAAAACAGCGCGTTTGCAGCAGAAATGCCAGCATCTCGTGAGCTCGGGTAGCAGTACTTTTATAGCCATATTGTTATATAAAAGGATTTCTCCACTACTTTGACAGTAAAGATATATGTATATGGTCAAAAGGGGCCGTGCTCCAGATCTTCAGGGCGGAGCCCCAGATGTCCCCAAATCAACAGAGCTCTTTGTCTACTGTCAGGGCTGCTCTTAAAAACTCTTAACCTCTGTGTCCACCGGATGCAGATGGAGGCGAGTACTTTAGTGAAGCACATGGGTTTGAGCTCTATGCTCCACTACAGAGAGCAGCAGTGATGTCCTTACACTGTGCCTCCGACTACAGTGCAGGAGGCGCGGTATGATGACATCACCACCTCCATCTGAGCTTACTGTTTATTCTTTCTTTAATCTACATTGTGAGGGGCACATTACTGAGGCTGTGATTACATTACTGAGGGGAGGGGGTTGTTAGCATATTATTTCTACGACCCTAGCAACCCCCCTGGCAGAAGGGGCAAGCAAATATATTAGCAAGTGCTGCCTAGTTAGGCCGATTACCCCACCCCCACCCAGCAAAGCACTTCTGAATCATTCACATAAATATAAAAATTCTTAAGTTCTGGAAAAATCCTCAATAAAAACATATAGGAACAATTGTGCTGTGAGACCTACCAAGCAGCAGTAAAGGTAAATATAGGTCATTGTTGAAGACAATGTATGTGATGATTTCTACAAGAATGACCTTCTTGTCCTTTATTCTGTTTTACTTGCATTTATCTCCATGCATATTTCCCTGTCCTTTTATGTGGATCTCTTTTCCATCTCCAGTAGTAATAAGGACGGCTCCCTCGTTAAATTTACTATTATGTACATGGTTCTTTTATAGATGCAGATGTGTCACCACCTGAGACGGGAGTATTTACATGCAGGTTTCTCAGTCTGTTGACATCATAGGCTTGAGAAAACATTTGTTAGCTTGGAACGAATGAAAGATCGAATCAGGCGAGTGCCGCTCCTTTCTCTTATATAGGATGTTGATAACATATGGGATGTCCTTGTCTTACAGAACATTGGTCAGGGCAGGAGGTCAGTCCAGTGCGACTCTTCCCCTGGATGCGAAAAGCGACTGGGGACAGGCTGCATTGAGAACTGAGCATCAGGCATCTAAGAAGCATTTGGATTTTTGTATCTCCTTAGGGTGAGCTGTAGTGGCCCACTTAACATTTCACTTTCCCATCTTTAGTTTCTATGTGCACCCTTGGTGCTGGAACTCATCTGTCCTGCAGGGGGAAATCTTTTTCCCATGATGAAAACGTATTTGGTGGTATAGTGAAGAAAAGATAGATAAAAGGTGAAATCTATGGGAGTGTGGGTGGTTAAAACATCTGTGGTTTATCAAAAAAAAAAAAAAAAAAAACACACACTCTCCCCCAGCTTGAAAATAAAGACTTAGCCCTAAAAAAAAAAAAATAAAATAAATGAATAGATGCTCAAGCCAGCACTGTGGTGCTTCTTATGTAAATGCACTGTATAGGACAGTGATGGCAAACCTTTTAGAGGTCGAGTGCCCAAACTACAACAAAGACCCGCTTATTTATCACAAAGTGCCAACACAGAAATTTTTATTTGTGATTTATACTCCCTTCTCTGTCACAGTTTTCATTAATACCAGCACCCTGAGGACACCAACAAAGCAGAAAATAGTCCCAGGTTCAGCTGTCACTTTAAAATACCTCTGTGCACACCAAGTCCTGGGCTGTCTGGGACTGCAGGAAGATAACTGAAGTCCTCTCTGGTGGTGGTCTCAGTGCCCACAGAAAGGGCTCCGAGTGCCACCTCTGGCACCAGTGCCATAGGTTAGCCATCACTGGTATAGGAGATAAGGGTCTGTGTCGTAATGGCCCCAACCATTCACTAGAATGGTGAAAACGAATTAATGTTTGGATCTGAATTCTACCCGCTGTCCCTAGTGCCATCAATGCACTTATCCTGCCGATTTATGAGAGCAGATAAAGGGACAACATTATCAACACTTCCATATTTTGTTTTTTCAGCTTGATCCTTTTTGTTTCTGGATCTTACCTATGGTTTGGTTTGCATTATGTGTTGTGAGGACATTACTGGTCTCCCAGTATTATTTGTCTTCAGTATTAATATTGTCTTTACAGGGGGGTCTCTCCATTATAGTAGCCTGCTCTGAAGTCCTTAGTACTATTGGTTGTTGGTGCATCTAAAGTACTGGTATAAAAGTTGAGCAGTATGACAATGTGGTCCTTGAACCAATAAATGTTGTTCACCTCTGTCTGAAATCCTTAGGAAATTTCATAGGTTTTATAATTTATTATAGCTTTGTGAAATCTGTAAATCACTCGGCTCCACATCCCTGCCTGTCACAATGAATATGCAGTGTCCAGCCCTAGGGTTTAATAACTGCACTGAAAAGCATAGGTTTATCAGCACCAGCAAAATTCAGTGGCAAATAGGTAGGAAGGCTGCCAATTCTGACCAAGACCACCTTAGGACAGAAAGAGTAGGGATTTGCATCAAGAAGAAGTTATACCGATGTGCACATCTCCTAATGGTATATAACACGCTTCTGAATGTTCAATACATCAGGTTCTCTTTAAATAAAACTAGCAGATGTGCAAGCAGCCACCAGGCCCTGCACCCTCTCCACCCACTGTTGCTGACAAATCTTCATCTGTCCTTAAAGAAGTTTTATACCTTTCAGATATTGTGGACCGAATCTATTCTGTTTGTGCCGAAATCCACAGGAGTCGTAATGCCACATGTCTAGGTGCGACCTCAGTTTTTTGCCAGATTCATTACAAAACCCTTTAAATAAGTTAAAACTAACTGCAAATCCATTGGCCAATCAGATGTTAATGAGTTTTAGCTGCAGATTTTTGCCATGGATTAGCTAAAAATAATTCTCCATTTCCCTAGAGTATATTGATCATGTCATATATGTAAATAGCAGGGCAATACATATCAGTAGCATCCAGTATTCCCCAAAGAGAGCACAATCCATTAGCAGCTCTGGTTACAATCAGCTTTAGGAAGTCAGGACATTGTCAGCAGAGATGTTTAACCAGTGTCAAGATATTCCCATTAACCCCTTAAGAACACAGCCTTTTTCATTCATTTTTCGCATGCCATCTTCAAAAATCTAGAACTTTTTCTGTGTACAGAGCTGTAGGAGTGCTTATTTTCAAATTGTACTTCTTAGTGATGGTATATATAATTCCATGCATTGTACAGGGATACGGGGGAAAAAAAGGTGCCATTGTCTTGTGGGCTCGGTGTTTACAGCTTTCAATGTACACTCCAAATAAAACCTCTACTTTATTCTTTGGCTCGTTATAATTATCATAGGGTATTAAAATTTATACAGAAAACCTTGTGTACGAAAAACAAAATTCCCTTTCGCCATCTTCTGATGCTAATAACTTTTTCATACTTCGGTTTACGGACCTGTGTAAGGTTTCACATCTCGCAAAATGAGCTGACGTTTCCATTGCTGCCATTTTAAGAACTATGACCTTCCGATCACTTTTATTTACATGTTGCAAAATGGCAAAAAAGTGGAGTTCTGAACATTTGGGCGCTATTTTCCATAACAGGGTTCAACACCAGAAATAACTTATATTTTGATAGACTGGACATTTTGGGATGCAGTGATACCTAACATGTTTACGATTTTGTTTACTTATATATCGGCTCTAGGGAAAGTGGGCGATTTGAACTTTAAGGTTTTATTAATTATTTTTTAATTTTTAAATTGCATTCGTTTACCATTTTTCAGATCCCCTAGGTCAGTGGTGGCAAACCTATGGCACGGGTGCCAGATGTGGCACTCGGGGCCCTCTCTGTGGGCACCCAGGCCACTGCCCCAATTTCACCAAACAGGACCAAATCCACCAAATCTTCCTGCAGTCCCAAGCAACTTAAAAGATGCTGCTCTCAGCGCTGTTTGAAAGCGACACTTCATTGGCTGTTTGGAACTGCAGCAAAAAGTGAGAAGGTGTTGACAGAACTGCATAGTCTTGGATGTCCTCCTGCTGGACCCACCATTCTTCCTGGAGAGAAGCTACAATGATGGTCTGAATTTGTCCACCTTCTTTCAACTGTATTGGTGGCCTCAGGGGGCCGATACAATTGAATGATGTTGAAGAACAGGTAGCAACAAGTTACTACTTGAAATGCAATGCTGGCACTTCATGGTAAATAAGTGGATTCTGGTTGTAGTTTGGGCACTCGGTCTGCAAAAGGTTAGCCATCACTGCCCTAGGTTGTCATATTGATCCTACTAACAGTCCATGATATATACATACACATTATGGAGCGTTAAGGAGTTAGGCTATATACATACGGCCGTATGGGGGATGTATATATATGGCCGATATACGTCTCCCATAGACGGCAATGGGCGCACGATGCCCAACGTGTGCGGCACCGTATCCGATGCTTTTCACGGCATACAGCGCCGTGCGCCATATATCCCTATGGAGAAGGTCAGGAGTGAGCAGCGCTCACCACCTCCTCTCCCTGCGCGGCGCCGTACCAGGCATCTGAATGTAGCCTTCATAAGAGTGAATGCTGTTGAAGTGTAAAGACTTTTTAATACTTTCCGGACCACTCTTAGATGTTAAATATTTTGAGGAAGTCCTATTGACGGTGTAGAGTTCTGTCTATGAATGCCATGTGCCATCGGCTGCAAAAACAATTGCAAATCTATTGGAAGAAGGCAGAAACCAATTTTTTCCAGCTTCTGGCGTCCTAATGAATACATGGAACCAGCACTGTCTAGCTCTGTGCACACATCTCAGTTGGGATTTCCGTTTTTCAATTCCATTACAGAAAAACAAAAACAACAACCCTGACAAGGACAAAACTATCAGTGAAGTGAGCCAGACCGCCACATGAAATTTGATTTAAAGTGTAACTGTAAAGTTACTGACAAAAAATAGTTTTGATAACAATTCCAACGTTATCTGTATCATGCTGCAGGCTTCTTCCTAGTCTGAGATATATCTGGTATATTTAGACAGTAGATTCAGATTCAGCTATACCTGATGTTGGTTGGCACTCCAGCTCAGGCCAATTAAAGGACACCTGTCATCAGGTCTGTGTCACTTGTTCTCTCACTACAACCTGTTGAATCAGCTCACAAGGATCCCATCACAGCCTTTATCTAGTCAATTCATACATTATTCATTGTAAAATCATATTTTCTTTATTATGTAAATGAGGCTGGTCACATGATCAGAGGCAGTGATGTCACCCCTGTTCCCCCTCCCCCTGCTCATGTCTGTGTGTAATGTATAGTAAAGCATTGCTAGTGTGTGTGCTGTATCTGCTGACATGCTCTGTCCTCCTAATACTCAGACATCAGCTACACATGTACCTGACATGTTCTGCTGTAACATGGCTGCATCCTCCTAATACACAGACATCAGCTACACAAGTATCTGACATGTTCTGCTATAACATGGCTGCATCCTGGAGCTGCTGTATCTCTCCTATACACACACACACACAGGCTGCAGGGGGCGTGGCCACCAGCACATGGAGCAGCGGTCAGTCAAGCTGTGGCTGTGCCTCCCACTCATGAATAAGGTGGACAGCTTGAATATGCTAATGACTCATTGGACATTTCAAAGGTCATTTGCATACAGCTTTAGGACCTCATTGCTCAGGTTTGCAGGCCTGTAGAGGGACAATGAAGGGATAGAGGCAATGCTCTCTAATGGCAGTTTATGAAAATATATTTAGTTTAGGGGAGTTATTTTGCATGACGGGTTCTCTTTAAGCCAAACCAGGACATTTGTGACATCACCAAAGGTCCTTTGCCATCACACCAAGTAATGGATGACCTTGTTTGTAATTGGATGACCTGAAGCATGTGATGAGTCACATGCTTGTGACATCACTACAGGTCCTATGGACTCACTTGATCAAATAGCATTGTTTTGCTAAATGGCAAGTCAAGCCTCTAGTTACGGGATAATTTTAAGTGGCTCTCCCATCTTAGAAGTGTATAATAAATCCATATTTTCTTGGAAATTTGTGTTGGTCCAATTAACTTGAATGGAGAGCCCCTGGTAAATTCTAAACATTGCTCTATCCACTCATGCAGTCAGATGAGGACAGTGTGCCACACCCATCAGGTATGACCCTTTAAGGGGGAGGTCCTATAAGGTTTTGGTCAGGAGATCTAGGGCATTATGACATCCTCATATGAATAGACTGTTCTGTCTTTTCAAGAGTTACTAGGCTAAAGGTCAAGGTGGTTCACTGTATAAAGAAGGGAGTCTTCCGCCTTTAGAACATTGCTAGATCATGAGCCAAAGGATACCTACGGTAGTACAATGACTTCACACAAAAGATTACTGGCTGTACCTAATGTAGCACTTACGGATATGATGTAGAGATCCCTACAAATACTTCAAAAACAATATGAAATACAATGACAGGAAACCAGAAACCAGGAGCGGGGACAATCTTGGAATTCCCGGCTTCGTATTTTCTGGAATACTACTATGAAGGTAGCAGGATAAGTAGCTCTAGTCGCATATAGACAAGCTTGCTGTATAGTAAGATGAGCTGAAGCAGATCACATCTACAGCACGGCTTCCACTAGCCCCCCCCCAAGTCACATATCATACATTCATTACAGCGATTACATTCTCTGTGTCTCATAACCAAGAGTAATAAAGTGGACATGTAACAAATGTATTTTACAACCAGTATATATGTTAAACAAATTGTACAAGGGATACAGAATTGCATATTTATTTCCTTCCATAAAGGTATGTCTATTAGCTGCAGAGCTATCGCCACCTAGTGGATATTTCCTGGTACTTCCTTGGAACTGTACACAAGTCACGTACAGGGTGGTGGGATCCTGACAAAGTTATGCATTGTTAAAATACTTTGCTAATAAACAAGTCTTTGTTGAAGCATCAATAATCTTTACCATAGAATAGTTAGTCAACACTGTACAGTAAAATATGGAAAAATATGTTCGGAGATCACCACGAATTGAAAAATTCCTGAATGGAAAAAAAATTACCCGAGAACTACCCCAGCATAACCCAAATGTCTTATTGGTGGTGGAGGGGGTGGGGGTGAAGGGGCGTTAAGAGAGTTAGCTGGGAAACTGCATAGAAGGATATCACAGTAGTCCAAGTGGGAGATGATGAGGGTATGCATATAACCACATAATAAAAATATAGAGGGCAGCAGAAACTTTTAGGATTCCATACTTAAAAAGGAGGTTCACAAGGATCAAAATATTTATCCCCTATTCACACTCCCACAGAGGAAAGCAAGCATGACCGCGGCGTGCAAGCGTGTCCCCCGTGGATCGAACCCCCCCGGTGAGCTTACCGGGGGATCCGATCCCTCCTGCCGCTGCCCCGGGTCTCGACGAGTGACCCGGGGCTTCCTGCTTCTCTCCCCGCCGGGTTCTGCCTTCCTGCAGGACCCGGCTGTAAGTAACTGAGCATGCGCGGCATGCTCAGTTACTTACACTATACACTGCAATACAAGTGTATTGCAGTGTAAAGGCTTGAATAAGCGATCGGATGATCGCTTATTCAAGCCAAGAAGTTGAGAATGTAAAAAAAAATTAAATCTTTTTATAATATAATTAAATAAATAAAATAAAAGTCCCATAATCTCCCGAATAACGCATAAAATGCAAATAAAGTAAATAAAACACAAAAACACGTACATATTTGGTATCACCGCTTCCGTATTAATCTGTACAATAAATCTAAATCAATATTGAACCCGCTCGGTGAACTACGTAAAAAAAATTTAAAAAAAAAACTCGAAAAACTTCCCATAATAAACAATTTTTCATCAAACACCATCACAAAAAATGTTCTAAAAAGTGATCAAAAAAAGGTACGTTCCCTAATATGATACGACTGAAAAGAACAACTGTTTTCGCAAAAAATAAGCCCTCAACCAGATCTGACAACAGAAAAATAAAGAAGTTATGGCCCTGAAAAGTTGTCAATAGTAAAAACAATGCGATTTTCTCCAATATTGGTTTTGCTCAGGAAAATTGAGCAAAATAAGAAAAACTATATAAATGAGGTATCACCGCGTCCGTATTAATCTGTACAATATATCTAAATCAATATTGAACCTGCTCGGTGAACTACGTAAAAAAAAAATCTAACAATCAAAATTAAAAATTGAGATTTTGTTGTTGTCCCCCTTGAAATAGTTAATAAAATCTCATGAATAAGCTTTAGACTCCCAAAATGAATTATATATACATTGTATATCATCCTAATAATAAGCCCTCATATGTTGCATTACCAAAAAAAAAAAAAAAAAATGTTATAGGTCGTACAATGTGACAATACAAATCTGCTGTAATGGCGCCTCCATTCATCTATGCTCGGCCGTGCGCCCGTACAGCAGTTTACCACCACATATGGGGTATCAGAACACTCGGAGGAATTGGGCATCAAGCGTGCTGCAGTGCGTTTCCTCATTTATTTATTCTGAAAACTGTCAGTTTGGCCTAAATGAATGGTTCCAAAAAAATTCTATAGTTTCTAAATCGCAGGTCCATATTTTTAACCCATGTGAAAACACTTAAAGGGTTAGGACTTAATAGAAGTTGTTTTACATATGTTGATGGGTGACCTTCTATAGTGGGGTAATTTATGGGGTTTTACTATTATTTAGGCCTTACAAAGTCACTTGAAAGCTGAGCTGTCCTTCAAAATGTGAGTTTTGGCAATTTTCATGAAAATAAAAAAAAAAAAAAAAATCGCACCTAAAGTTCTGCACCTCATAACATTCTAGGAAAATGACAGGACGCATAAAATATCATCCCAACATAAAGCAGATATTCCGTAAATGTTAATTATCAAACCTATTGGGTAGTTTTACATCTTGTCTGGAAACCAGAACATTTCAAATTTGGAAAATGAAGAATTTTTACAAACTTTTGCCAAATTTTCACTTTTTATCAGAACGAAACGCAAAACTTATCACTTAAATTTTCTAACTAACATGAAATACAATGTGTCACGAGAAAACATTCTCAAAATCACCGAAGTTATAACCAATTATTGTGAGACATGTCAGATTTTAAAAATCGAGTCTGGTCATTGAGCTGAAAACTAGTGTCTGTGATAAGGGGTTAATTTAGCTGTGTATTTGTTTATTTCTTCTATCAAGATGGGGTGTAGAGTTCACATTAATGAGAAAACAAACAACAAAAAAAACACCTTTTTTTGATCTATCAATTGGCTGCAATGAAGCAAACAGTGAAAATGTGAAGTGGCCTAAATACTTTCCGTACCCACTGTATGTCAATGGGATGAAGAAGCAACAGGCTGCACTGCTGCAAATCTATTTATCTATACCCCACTCTGCCGCTACTACAACTTGGTCTAAGGAACCTCTCACCCTAGCTCAAGCACTACAAGCCCATGAAATAGCTGATCAGAGAAAGAGAGTTGGACTATCACAGATCAGTGTATGAGGATCCATGAAAAAAGGGATGCCAAACTGGCAAATCAGCCGTTTCAGCTTTCAACTTTATTTCAACTTTATACATTGATCTAAAAAAAATAAATAAAATAAAAGGGAACCCTTAATCACCACAATATAAGATCAAGCCAATCACACTTCTGTGAAATCAACCTGTCCAGTTCTGAATCAACACAGGTTGTGAATCAAATGCTTGTGCTGATGTACAAATGGAATGGACAACAGGTAGCAAGACAACCCCTATAAAGAAGTGGTTCTGCAAGTGGTGACTGTATGCAGGTTCTGATGGCTGTTTTGGTCACTTTGGCATTTTGTCATTGCCTCATCCTACGTCTCGGGCTAGTGTCTACAAGTTACTCAGGCCGTGCAGCTCTTCAAAGATGGCATATCAATGCTGAGTCCAGAGCATGAAGCAGATACGGAGAGACTGCCCCGTATACCAAGAGACATGGAGGGGGCCAAAGGAAGGCAACAGACCAAGAAACAGGACAGCTACAACCTCCTTTGTTCACAGAGGAACACCACCAAAACCCTGCAAAATGACCTCCAGCAGAACACTGATAGCAATGTGTCTACTCAATTGGTATTTGCCAGAAAACAATAAGATTGGAAGATGCAACATCGGCAGCCAGTGCCCTTCACAGATGAGCAGGTTCATACTCGGCACAAGTGAGAGACGGGAGTATAGACATATTGTGGAGAACATTCTGCTGCCTGCAACATTCTCCAGCATGACCGATATGGCAGGGGGTCAGTAATGGTGTGGGGAGGCCTTTCTTTGGAGTAGACTGATGCTGTAATGAAGGCCTGGGAGGAGATTGCTCAGGAGAACATCCACCGTCTCACCAAAAGCATACCCAGGTGTTTTAGGGAGGTCATACATGCACATAAAGGCCACAAACACTACTGAGCTTTATTTCATTGTCATGATGTATTTCTGGTGATGTTGGACCTGTCTGAAACTTGATTTTCCACTTTGATTTTGAGTATCATTCCAAATCCAGACCTGAATGGGATAGTCATTTTAATTTCATTGATCATTATTATGTTTTATGGTTTTCAACACATTTCACTAGGTAATGAATAAAGAATTGTAACTGGAATAATTCATTAATTGCAATCTAGGATGCGGTATTTCGTGTTCCCTCTAGTTTTCCGTTTTTGAAAAGTGTATACAGTGGCTATTATAGTCAAATAGCATTACAGGTAAACTACATTCACTGGTTCAGGTAATAGAGATATTAAGGCAGGTCTGAAAAGTTTACTATGTAGGGGGTCAAAGTCAGGTTGGGATTCCAGGCAATGGCTTCACTTCTTTCTAACTGTTATCCTTTACTAAAAAGCCATTTCCTGCTAGGAAGAGATTAGAGCCTGTATTCACACAGCGGGAATAGCTGGGCAGATCTGCCACTTCCGCTCCTCTATTTCCTGTAGAATAATGAACTTCCACTGAAATACCAGCTGTAGAAACACAATAAAAACGTATCACAGTCTCGTAAATTAGCAAGATGACCAACAGTAAAAGTACACGTAATCTTGCTACACCTTATGTGATAGTTATCTTACAGGGGAATTATGGGCAGCCTGGCATTTTCCCAGTACACAGAAAAATAAAGGAAAACAAGGCAGCCATTTAGATGCAATAAAACAAAGGTATATATGAATTAGGGAGAAGCAGGACTCTAGGTTCTAGCAAAGTTCCAGGAATACAATGAAAATGTTATGCTCCTCCCTTCAGGCCCTGCACCATGCATTATTCAATCATCAGAATCTTTTCCACCATTTGCACATTTTGCGGTATGGATGTGGGAGTTTTCCCTGCAATATTCACACCGCAATTGGTCGCTTTCAAAAGAGTTTTTATTTTGTTTTGTAATGGCCGTGCACATATTTGTTTGCATGCAATCAGCACCTGATACCTTGCATTTAGACAATACAAGACACCAGGTGCCGATTGCATGGATTTGCATACAAACACATACGTGATCGACCGCGGCTCGCCCCAGTGCGTTTTGAGTCCATTACAAATCGAAGCGCTACCATGTGACAACACCCTTAACGCAGCAGCTTGAAAATATATATAAAGTATAGTTTTGTTTTAGGTTATTTTTAAAAGGGTTAAAGTGAAGAGGTGGTCCTGCGACTACTAGATGTACCTGCCCCCCATCCCTCTGTCATCTGTTTTAAGAAACATGCTACTCATTGTGCTGCGAGACCAGGAGTAAGATATATCTGTTGCGAAGCATAGGTTGGACACCATCTTATGTGCACCAGGGTGACACGGTAATTTTAATGAGTCCACAATAAAGGATGGAATTTTAAAGGTAACCCCTCAGTGCAGAGCTGACAAAAATAATAAATCCTTCCTTTCCTGGCTCCTCTTCTGCACCAGGAGCAGCAGAGAACCTGAGAGAAGTGCAGTACAGCCAACAAGTACTTACTACTCCTGGGTCCCAGAAGCAGCAAGGACTTCTCAGCTGCACTCACACGTACATGCATAAAATATGAGTGCTCTAGGATGGCATCAGAGTGCCCTTTTTTCGTGTACCCATTGACTTCAATGGGTGGCTTTCATGCATGGTTTGGAGTAGTGCATGCTGCTATTCCCTCTGATAGATTTTTTTCAATCCTGATATCTAGCTGGATAGTCTATCAATCAGTCTGTCTGAGTGTTAAGTTGTGTAGAAACACACAGCACTTGTATGAGAAAATCTTTTATGGACAATGGTCATAATCTAATTTTTCTATTTGTTAACTTTAAACATTCTTCAAACCATTTTTGACATACAAGCAAAGAATATACTGAAAATATAAAATTGTGTAAATAACATAATAAAGCTGTGTTCAATACAACACATTGTAGATTTGGATGTCATCTCAGAGTTTGGGATGTACAATTATACCCAGCAGATGCATAGCAGAATGGCTCACATTTCTGTAACGGTGACACATGTTGCTAAACACACCCCAAGAGAGGTGATCTCCACAGCAGCACACAGTCTGTTAGGACATGCCAAGGATATGTCAACAGCCATAACTTAATATCATTTGTACATGTACAAGAGAAAACGTGGAGGCTTCCGTATTGAAGGATTGCTCCACCCACTCACTCTTACATACCTGAAGCATGAGTGAATGTATGACCTGTGTGACTGCTCATGATTCATAATGCAACATGGAGGGGAACTAAACTCTTGGAGAAGTGTTTATTTTTTATTTCAGAAATGAATTGTGCAGGTTATTATAGATATATAATAGTATATACAATACACAGGCAGTCCCCAGGTTATGTACAAGATAGGTTCTGTAGCTTTGTTCTTAAGTTGAATTTGTATGCAAGTCAGAACTGTATATTTTATAATTGTAACCCCGCCCAGAATTTTTTTGGTCTCTGTGACAATTGGATTTTTTTTAAAAGTTGGGTTGTCATAAGAACCAGGATTAACATTAAAGCTTCATTACAGACTCCTGTGATAACTGTTATAGCTGTTTATTGCAGCCTAAGACTAAAGTACAGTAAATTACCAACATCCAGAGGTCCGTTAGTAACTAGGGGTCGTCTGTAAGTCAGGTGTTCTTAAGTAGGGGACCGCCTGTACTACATTTGTATGCTTTTCTGTCTCCTGCAGTGATTCTGAAGATATACAGATAGAGAAGGACAAGAAACTAAAAGGAAATCTACCTTCATAATCAAGCAAGGATAGCACTTTGATCCATGGTCTCCTTCCTTCTAAAATGAACTTTTCAAATCATGCAAAAGAGCCTGAGAGGCTTCTGGGGCAATTGCCAGATTCACAGGAATCTGGATCCCCCCTCTGTTCCTGCTCAGCACCAACCCCCCTCCCCTTCTGCCTGGTGTAATTTCACTGCAGCACATGAAGTTTCAGCACACAGTGGGAGGAGGAAGTGTAATAGCATGTGAATCTGCAGAAGAGGGGCTCTGGGAACCGACCAAGCAACCTTTCAGGCTCAAAAGAATAAGTTGATTTTAGAAGGAAGAAGGCCATGGATGACAAATATAAGACGATTACAGCAGTCACGGTGCCAGGATCTGTGAGTAAGTGCCCCTGGTTTATCAGGCTTGGTTTTCATGGCAGATTTTCTTAAAGTTATACTCTTCACATACTTTCCCTTCACAAATTGGAGTGACTGTCAGAAGGGTGCAGACCTCAACTCATGGCTTCAAAGGCTGCATGTGGCCTGTCAGAATGGGTTGTGGACTCATGATCCCATTTTTTGTTGAGATGAATGTGGCTGCACTTTATGTACATGCTCAGGAGTGAAGCTGCTCTGTTATAGATAAGAGGAATAAGGTACTGGAAAAGAATGCCTTCATTTATCTTGGCACTGCCAGAGTGACCAGGAAAACAGGACTGTGAAGTCTGAGACCATTTTGGTGGAGCTGGAGTCAGAGTTAGGGAAACTGAGGAGTCAGAGTTGAATGTTTGGCTTACCAACTCCATAGCCCTGGTATACACATTACCTGTAAATACAGGTGGTCCCCTACTTAAGAACACCCGACTTACAGCCGACCTCTAGTTACAAACAGCTCTCTGGAAGTTGGCAATTTACTAAACTTTAGCCTTAGGCTACAATAAACAGCTATAACAGTTATCAAAATGTGTCTGCAATTAGGATTTATTGTTAATCCTGGTTCTTATAACAATCCTACATTTTTGAAAACCAATTGTCACAGAGACCAAAAAAATTAACTGGGGTTACAATTAAAAAATATTATAGTTCTGACTTGCATACAAATTCAACTTAAGAACAAACCTACAGAACCTATCTTGTACTGCTGTAATCACAGGGACAGAGAAGAGTCACACAGGGTTAGGCTACATTCACACACATGTATGGGGGACGTATATACGGCCAATATACGTCCCCCATACACTTCTATGGGCTCACGGCCCTGTACGGGAGCGGTACGGTGCAGCACACGTGCGGCACCGTACCGCTCCGTAGCCCGGGAAAAGATAGGGCATGTCCTATCTTTTCCCGTGATATGGCGCCGTGTGCTGTATCTTCCTATGGAGAGGGGCGGGGGTGAGCAGCGCTCATCCCCTGCTCCTCTCCGCAGTGCCGATGTGTGCCCGCCGTACTACGGTATGGCGGGCATACATCGTGTGAATGTAGCTTAGTTTGAATGATGTCTCATAGTCCACGTACATAATTGCAAGTCTAGCTAATAAGCCAATAAATTATCACTATGTATTTATCCTATGGAGCATCAATTTAGACAAAAGGGGGTCGGCCAGCATGACTGTTCTCCTCCCCTATGGCTCCTTATGGTTGATTCATATAATGTTTTATAAAACCTTGTAAACCTAGATAGCGTGTTGGGGGGTGGGGGGTGTCCAAATCTTCATAAGGCCCCTTTAAGTCACTAAAAAAATTATCACTTTTTCCTAAAACAGGGAAAAAAGCACATGCAAAAATATTTTTCTAGTAGATTACAAAGTTTAGCTTCATCTGCAGTATTAATATGTGATGTGTCTTAAAATTTTAATTTTTTTCTCTTTAATGTAGTCTATATATGGCTGTCCGTATTATACATAGATCTCGTCAGGCCTGCATTCTGCCTGATGACATGTGAGCAGTGTGCATGGAGCCATGTAGAGGCATACCGAGAACTACAGAGCCACAGACATGATGAGTACCACGCTATGGTATAATGTGTCTGTACATTACAACAAAGTATTTTTCTCACTTTCAAACACAATTTTAATGCAGGAAATTAAAAAAACCTGGGGAACAACAAAAGGAAATATAGATCTGGCACTTTATCAGTTAAATGTCACTATCCATACACTGACAACGTATATGCAACCGGCCTTGGCTTGGTTATTATTCAACACTGACCAATGCACCGTAGGTCACATGCAGATACATAAGGGATCAACATGTATGAGAAGTTCTCAGAATCCAGATGTCAAAAGAAAACACAGAGACTGTGGGGACAGTCATTACCCTGAAGTAATCAGCCTTAATACTGCAATAGAAGGAAGGCCTCCATGTTTCCCTATACTCAAGAAACATTAAAAGGACATCTACCATCAGTTTAGTGAAGGTAGATGTATCCTAGTAAGCCTATAGCCAGGTCAGACCTGGTAAAAAAAAAGTGCACCGCCGGCAAAGCGGATAGCAGTATTTATCAGGAGGCTACAACCTTCTGATAGATCCAGTGCTTAAACAAAAAAAAAAAAAAAAAAAACTGTGCCAACTTATAAATGTGCCCCTAGATATGGACAATATTCTTGCTTTATGACATAATCAAACATGCCAAACCGGTACACTGCAAATGTGCCATGCCTGCCACCAGCGGCGACATTAAATATTCATAATCTGCCCACTTCAGCTCACAAAACAAGCCAATCTAAGGTTTCATCTAGATACTATAGCCCATATGTTATCATCACTCCATTGTTAACCATCTGCAGTCACAGGGTCCATTATAAAAGGGTTCTCTTTTTCTTTTTTAAGAAACAGTAAGGCTGCTTAATGAGATTTTCACAAGCTAATAAGCCTGTACATGCAAGTATGTATGAATAATGAAATACAGGATTGAGTGTGTCAAACTGCGCTCTGCTAAGGATCTTTCCCTGTCTATCGGTTACTGTAACCTAGCAACTTTGGCAAGAAAGTGAAACCCTTTGTCCTTCCATAGCCTTTTCATTTCTCTGCCAAGTCTAAGTAACCTGTCCTTTTCCATTATTGAGAGGTTAGTGCCATGCATGAGTTTCTCCATGTTAGCACCTGGATGCACAGGATGTCAAGACTTTATTTCACATTACCTCAGAGGTCGCATTTACGCCTTTCAAAGAGTCAAAGACGCACAATGAAGCGCCATTACTCCCCAAAATAACTGTCAAGTGTAAAGCTACGCTTGGCAATTATCCCCTGTAGCGCGCAGGCTAAGTAGTCCAGCGTGCGCTGCAACCCTGCATATACCGGCTTTTGATAAGTATGGAGAGCTTCCTGGCTGGTGGTCTCGGTATCTGCGGCTCCAACCTTCCCTCTATGGCCTGTCCTCGCTTGTTGGTGTCGCCTCTGCTGTTCTATCAGTGTGAGCTGTGCAGCGGTTCAGTGTGCAACGGACTGAGCTGGAGCAGCAGGTGAGACATCCACCATTGATTACACCTCTGCAAATACTCATCCCTAGAACATCTGTGGGTTTGTTACCATTGTATCCTAAATACCCAATTTATTTACTTCTCCTTCACAATGTTAGCGAACCCTAAGCTGTGAGAAGTGTAAACGCTCAGAAAAAGGGTTAGGGACACTCATAACCTTTCCTGTGGTTGTGTGGGCAGCTCTTTCATGATTTTTCACAGCTCACAGATTTTTCATCAGTTTTATCCACATTTTAGAGTGCATCCTGGAATATATGGATTTGACCACATTTACTAAAAGCAGTGCAGTGCGTACTATGTGCACTTTGCCTATGTATTCAGGAATCCTGGTGCCCGTTTTTCATGAATCTGGTGCTCCCTGAACTGCCCCGAGAGAGTGCAACACATTTCTGTCAGATTTTGCAAGATAAATGTGTCGCACGGTCCAACGGAGCACCGGAACGCCCTCTTCAGAGCAGACATTTGTGAATAGTAAAGCCACGACACAAAAGAGTATGTGGCGCGGACATGTGCAAGCAGCTTGTACTGAAAAGAACGTGCAAAGTCTGACAGAAAACTGGCGCAAGCACCTTAGGCAGTGTGAGCCATTATGTGTGTTAATAATGTTAAATACTGTATATAATAAATGTGGTGCAATATTTATATATACAGTGCTACACGTGGCTTCAAAGCCACAGCTAATAGTCTTTTGTATAAAAGGAATGTAGTGATAGTATGATCCAGTGCCCTGTTTTGCTAAAAGAAGGAGTAGTACTGTTTTATGTCGTATCTGTAATTCTCTTAAAACTGTATATGCCTACGAGTTATATAGATGTATTGCTGAAAATTTGATACTCCTCCGCGGCTAAAAATACTCCTCAAAAATAGCGAAAGGAGTATTCTTACCCTTCTTGAAAAAAGTACGGTAAGTGCGACCTCTGCATTACCTGCATCTCTGCCAAGAGGGACTGAGGGAAGTGTAGGTATTGACAAGGAGACAGGAGCTGTTCGACCTGCCCCCTACACCCTTCCCCGGGGCCTAGCCACACACGCTCCTGACAAAGTCAGGTAATATGAAATAACGTTTCATAAAGCAGAGCAATAGTCTAGACTGCTGATAAAGGCAATTTTTAAAATCAACATAGCAAAAGGTTATTGGAACTTGTCATCAGATAAAAATGCCCTCCCTAAGGACAGGTTCCCTTTAATACTAATATACAACCCTGTGTACAGAAGCTATCCCACTACCCAGGAACATGAATGAAATAATCCCCAGCAACAAAAGTAATAGTGGTGCCTGTAAATGCCAAGTAGCTATACCTGGTATGCAGTGTTTATGGAGTTCTGCTCTGCATTATCTCAAGTTGGCAGACGTCTTGAATAGTTATAGACGCCTACGCATGGGAGCATCCTATTAGCGCCTTTTAGAGGTGTAATACTTTCACTTTTATAAACATCATACAGAAAGTGCTAGCTTCTGAAATGTAGGATATACAGTCACCAGAAAAACAAAAGGACACCTACTTTGCAATCTATGGTTTTATGTATAAAAAGGTTCTTTGAGGGTCCCAAAATAAGTACTTATTCTTAAAATAAGTACTATATTCTACATAGTCATTAAAGGACATCTACCAACAGGATACAGGATTGTAAATCAAGCAAACTGACATTCTGGGGTGTACCCTCCTATTTTAGCTCCTGATGCCCTTTTTTTTACCAAAAAAAAAAGGCTTATAGAAATTTTGAAAATGAGCCTGAGGGGCATCAAGATTAATTAACAGATATGGAGCCAGGAGCCCCTGCCTCTCATTTGCATAATTTTAAGAGAATGTAGGCGCGCCTAATTTACAATCATCTTTGTCTAGGTAGGAGGATCAAAGAGGCTACTGGCGTGTGGAGTAGAAGCGCCGTGTAGCCTCAGCGCTGGCTACTCCACGCCCCAGTAGCCTCTTTAGAAAATGTGCATATGACCCTTAAAAGATTAAAAAAGGATAGAGTAAAGGCTTAGCCCTAAAAAAAAAGGCTATCCTTACAGACGTTAGATGCACCTACCACCGGATCTTCCTTAATAGGCTGTTCTGTGGTGGTAGGTTTCCTCTAAGACTCAGGCTTTCCCATAGAGGTCTATGGCAATGTAAAAAAAAACAGATGCTACACAATCATGTGACTCCTCACGAGAGGCTAGCCTAACTGGAAAAACGGATAATACATGGACCATTTGTTGTTTGCACCCCGACAACAGTACACACTTGTACATATAGGGACAGATTTATCAAGTGCCTGAAAGTCAGAATATTTCCAGTTGCCCATGGCAGCCAATCACAGCTCAGCTTTCATTTTACCAGTGCTCATGAATATTTTAAAGGGGAGCTGTGATTGGTTGCCATGGGCAACTGGAAATATTCTGACTTTCAGACAGCTTGATAAATCTGCCTTAATAGTCTTAATAAGAAACAGCAGAGCGCAAAACATACCCCTAGAAACATGACATTCCAGGCCAGTCTGTATATTGTACAGTTGTATATTCTTACAATGCTGGGTTTGTCGTGTCCCGACGACCCAGATTGGACAATGTCATTTGTTTGTGGGTAACTCAGAAGACCCCTTAAAACATTGTAGAATTGCAAACACTGCGGGCCAAGTGCTGACTGCCAAAGCTCCTGTAGGGTCAGCAGGTCACTGTTGCAGCAAATCCTTGGCCTAGGCAAAGAGCCGAGCACACAAAGCACGCCATTGCTGAGGTAAGTCACTTGTGTGCTGCGGGTTATTGTGTTATATATCCAAGTCACCCCATTAATTCTGCTATGAACTAAGTGACAAGTATTCTATGAAGTAGAGTAGCGACCTATGTTACAAAGGATTGAGTCCTAAAATAACACCAGATGTTATCTGGGAGTAAAAGGTAGTCAGCCACCACGGTCACTTTGGGGAAGACATTTTCTTTAGGTATAATGCCACCACACAAAGCAAAGAATAGTATAAAAACCTTAAATACAGGCGGTCCCCTACTTAAGAACACTCGACTTACATACGACCCCTAGTTACAAACGGACCACTGGATATTGGTAATTTATTGTACTTTAGTCCTAGGCTACAATAAACAAATATAACAGTTATCAAAGGTGTCTGTAACGAAGCTTTAGTGTTAATCCTGATTCTTATGAAAACCCAACATTTTTAAAAACCAATTGTCACAGAGACCAAAAACATTTAATGTTTTTATACTATTTCTTTGCTTTGTGTGGTGGCATTAATAACCTAGAAATGTCTTTCCCCAAGTGGACCTGTTGGTGCGGACCACCTTTACGTCCCAGATAACATCTGGTGTTATTTTAGGAGCCTTTGTAACATAGGACACTACTTCATAGAATCCTTGTCAACTTAGTTTTCAGCAGATTAATGGGGTTACACAATACCCCGCAGCACACAAGTGACTTACCTCAGCAATGGCGTGCTTTGTGTGCGCGGCTCTTTGTCCGAGGCCAAGGTTTGGCTGCACAGTGACCCGCTGACCTACAGGGCTTTTGCAGTCACACTTGGCCCGCAGTTTTTGCAATTCTACAATGTTTTTAAGGGTTCTTCTGAGTTCCCACAAACACATGACAATTGTCCAATCTGGGTCGTCGGGACCGCAACCCCAGCATGTAAGATATACAACTGTAATCAATATATACAGACTGTCATGTTTCTAGGGGTCTGTTTTGCGCTGTGCTGTTTCTATTAAGACTATGGTGCCGAATTTAACAATCAAGCTGTCCCTGAAAGTCCGAATATTTCCAGTCGCCCTGTCAACCAATCCAGCTCCCCATTAAAATATTCATGAGCACTGGTAAAATTAAGCGAGCTGTGATTGGCTGCCATGGGCCAACTGGAATATTCTGACTTTCAGGCACTTGACAATCTGTCCCTATATGTACAGTTGTTACCTGTTTCGGGGTTCAAACAACAAATGTCCTGTATCATCCGTTTTTTTTCCAGTTAGGAGGCTAGCCTCTCTTGAGATTCCCCTGATGGTGGTATCATCTGTTTTTTTGTTTTGTACATTGCCCTAGAGACCTCTATGGGAAACCTGAGCTTAGATGAAACCTACCACCACAGAACCAGCCCCTCTTAGGAGATCCGTGGGAGGTGCATCTAACGTCTGTAAGGATCGCCTTTTTAGGGCTAAAAGCCCTTTGACGGCTATCCTTTTTAATCTTTTTAAAGGTCATATGCACATTTCCTCTTAAATCTGCTACTGGGGCGTGGATTAATCCACGCTGAGGCTACAACGTTGCTTCTACTTCTACTCCCACACGCCAGTTAGCCTCTTTTGATCTCCTACCCTAGAAAAGATGATTGTAATTAGCGCACCTACATTCTCTTAAAATTATGCAATAGCAGCAGGGGCCTCCTGGCTGCATATCTGTTTAATTAATCTTGAATGCCCCTCAGGCTCATTTTCAAAATTTTCTATAAGCCCTTTTTTTTTGGTAAAAAAGAAGGCATCAGGAGCTAAAATAAGAAGGTACACCCCATAATGTCAGTTTGCTTGATTTACAATCCTGTAATCCTGTTGGGTAGATGTCCTTTCATTAATGACTTGTAGATATTTTTGTAGATTCAACCAACAGGTTCCTCATGAAAAGTATTTATTTTAAGGACCCTAAACGACACCTTTTATACATAAACCATAGATGTGCAAAGTGTGTCCTTTTTGTTTTTCCTGGGACTGGTATATCCTACATTTCAGAAGCTAGCAACTTTCTTGTAATGATGTTTATCAAATGTGAAGTTATTACACCCCCTCTAAAAAGGCCGCTAATAGGAGGCTCCCATAGCGTAGTCTTCTAACTCATTCCCGACTTCCTGCCAACTTGATATAATGCCAGCATAACTCCATAAAACACTGCAGACCGTATAGCTTACTTTGGCATTTACAGCACCGACACTCTACTTTTGTTGCTTGCGTTTTATTATTTCATTCATGTTTCCTGGTACTGGGCGAGCTTCTGTACACCAGGGTTGTATATTAGTATTAAAGGGAACCTGTCCCCTTAGGGAGGGCATTTTTTAATCTGATGACAGTTTCCATAACCTTTTTGCTATGTTGATTTTAAAAATTGCCTTTATCACAGTCTAGAACGATTGCTCTGCTTTATTAAACGTATTTCATATTAACCATTGAACTTTTGTCAGGGGAAAGAGTGTGTGGCTAGGACCCCGGTGAATGGTTGTAAGGGGTCAGGTCGAACACTCCTGTCTCCTTGTCAATACCTCACTTCCCCAGTCCCCTCCTGGCAGAGATCAGTAATGCAGAGAGGTTCGCACTTTACCGTACTTTTTTCAAAAGGGTAAAGAATACTCCTTTTGCTTATTTTGAGGATTATTTTTAGCCGCGGAGAGTATCAAATTTTCAGCAATACATCTAATAATCTCTAAGGCATATACAGTTTAAGAGCAATTCCAGATACGACTAAAACATACTACTTCCTTCTTTTAGCAAAACAGGCACTGATCATAACTATGACTACATTCCTTTTATACAAAATACTATTAGCTGTGGCTTTGAAGCCACTGTAGCCACTGTATATATAATAATTGCACCACATTTATTATATACATTTTACATTCTTAACACACATAATGGCTCACACTGCCTAAGGTGCTTGCGCCAGTTTTCTTTGCCTTCCTTTTCAGTACGCTGCTTGCACATGTCCCGCTGGCAACGGCCCATACTCTTTGTGTCGTGGCTTTACTATTCACAAATGTCTGCTCTGAAGAGGCCGTTCCGGTGCTTTCCGTTGGACCGTTCAACACATTTATCTTGCAAAATCCTGACAGAAATGTGTTTCACATCTCTCGGGGCAGTTTCGGGGAGCACCAGATTCCTGAAAAACGGGCACCAGGATTCCTGAATACATAGGCAAAGTGCACCTATAACACACCGCACCCTGCTGCTTTTATAATGTTGGCAATCCATATATTCCAGGATGCCCACTCTAAATGTTGGAGAAACTGATGAAAAATCTTGAGCTGTGAAAAATCATGTAAAGCTTGCCCACACAAACACAGGAAAAGGTTTATGAAGTGTCCCCTAACCCTTTTTCTGGCGTTTTACACTTCCACAGCTTAGGGTTCGCTAACAGTGTGAAGGAGAGTAACTAAATTGGGTATTTGTGGATACAAGGGTAACAAACCCACAGATGTTCTAATGGATGATGTATTTGCAGAGGTGTAATCCAATGGTGGATGTCTCACCTGCTGTCCAGCTCAGTCGTTGCACACTGAACCGCTGGCATCATCTCACACTGATAGAACAGCAGATGCTACAAACACCAACAAGCGAGGACGGTCCAGAGAGGGAAGGGTTGAGCCGCAGATACCGATACCCACACCGGTAACTCTCCATACTTATCAAATAGCCGGTTATATGCAGGGTTGCAGCGCACGCTGGGACTACTTATCCTGCCGCGCTACAGGGGACTAATTGCCAAGCGTAGCTTTACAAACTTGACAGTTATTTTTTTGGTGAGTAATGCCTTCATTGTGCGTCCCTTTTGACTCTTTTGCCAGGCGTAAATGCGACCTCTGAGGTAATGTGAAATAAAGTATTATAAAGCAGTGTAATTGTTCAAATGCATTTTTAAATCATTTGAGACCTTTTGAAAAGTGTGTGTATAACAGTACTTATATGTGAAAGACTTTTACTCAAGATACAATCTTGCTTGGAAAAAGTGATGGGGAATCCCTGCTGTTTGAAGAAGATACTAAATTCCTTTTAAGGATCAGGCAGAGTATTGTACTGGCAGGAGGCTTTTTTTTTTTTAAATAGCTAACACTATGATGCCAACATGTGTATTTTTTTTATCATTCTCTCCTCTCAATGCCATGCTGCCTGGTAGACTTGTTTTTTTAGACTTGTTTTAAAGTTCACTCTGTTGGGTGTAGTTTTATATTGTATTTTGTCAATTACATAAGAGTATCCTGTAGAAGTGTAACATATGGAAAGCTCACTCTCATGGCCATAACTATACAGCCCTGAACTGCAACATGACCGTGTGCACAAAGTCAAAAAAAGAGACCATTTTTGCCAACTATGGGACTTTAACAAACGTTCTTTCCACTGGCCCTGTTTGGTACACTAGGGATAGAAGTTAGCCTCAGCCTGTTATTAGTTATAATTGGACTACAGTTTTCTCAGCTTTTATGCACCCATTTTGCCAACATATCAGGAACATATGACCTTATATGTATGTGTGTAGTACTTTTCCCTTTATTATAAAATTCCATTGAGATGAACTGTTCCTTTATAGCATTCTCTTGATAAAGCAGTGCTATTCCACTGGGGGGTCGTTTTCAACCAGATCGCATATGGGCTTCCAATGAAACCCATATGATCAGTAACAATTAACCAGCATTTTGCAAGGAGAGCTTTAGTTTTTTTTTAATTACTATTTATTCATTTGAACTGTATTAATTATGTTTATGTATTAAAAAAACAAGGATAATGATAGAAAGATCATTACGCAGCTCCATTTCTCATTTACCAGAGCATTGAGCTTGTGTCACAGTGTAACTATTTAGAAGTTCTAGTGAGATAACATTCTCCCATTGATAACCAATAAGGTCATAGTCTAGTGACTCTAGTGGGTAGAGGCGCCTTATCTCTGTGGAGGTTCTGACCTCAAATCCCAACTGGGCAAAAAAGTTTTTATTGAATAACATGAAATAATTTAGAGATCTTGTGTCGGGGGAAGCCCTGGGAGTTGTAGTAACACCACATATGGTCAGTTCATGATATTTACCTGATGAGCTGGCTACTACTCTGCTGGTACACCTATTCAAAGCTTTCCCTGCCAATGTCTCCTCTGGGGAATTATCTGCAGACAGATATGAAGAGTCTGTAGAACTGCATGAGTCATTCGGTACCGTAAAAACCAAGTATTTTTGAGTTTGAAAGTTCTGATACATTGTGCAACCATTTTTGGACCCTTAAAAGCTGCTTTCCTTGTTCCATTTTACCAAGAGCATAAAAATCTATATGGCCATGCTTTGGGCCTTATTCATATTATGGCGATTTCCAAGTCTTTTTTTTTGTGTGAACATGTTTCCCTTTAGAACAAAGTTCAGTATTACCTTTGTGTTTCTCTAATGCAGAGGGCTATTAGACAGAAAAGCACAGTTTGAGCAATGCTTATATTTTCAATTAATACGGGGCAGTTGGAACAAGAATTTGTTTCTTAAGTAAATTTCCTTTATTAAGTGGAACTGGTATATTTTATAATTGTATCCGCACAAAATAATTTTGAAAATGTTTGTTTGATTTTCATGGGAACAAGAATTAACAATTGGGACTAAAACCCACAAGAGAATCTGAAGCGACTAACTCGCATAGTGTTTCCCGGAATGTCCAACCTGAATGCTGAACTCTGCATTCTGAGTGTTCAGGTTGGACATTCTGGCGAGGACATGATGCAGTTTTGAATGCTGACAACAACACCTTTGATAACTCAAATTGGGTTTTCTCACTTCATTTCATATGTTTTGTAATGTGCATGGGGAAGAATATTTGGTAACCTGGATCAATATACAAATTTTGAATTGTCAACACAACCAGGATTAACAATAAAGCTTAATTGCCGACGCCTTCGATAACTTTTAGAGCAGTTTTTTTGTAGCCTAGGGCTGTAAATTACCAACATCCAGAAGTCTGTTTGTAACTAGGGGTCACCTGAAGTCCATTGTTCTTTAGTAGGGGACCGCCTGTATACATCTATTAATTGTTCTGCACTGCTTTCTTGAGATATAAAGTTAAGTCTCCTGGTTCTCAAATGTCTTTTACTTCATTAGCCAGACTTTTCCATGACCTTAAGCTTGTATTCTTGAATATTATCATCTGGCTGGCGGCATATGTGGCGTTTTTTAGCAGTCCTTTAAAAAAAAAAATGCTTTTTTTTTTACCCGTTTTACCAATTTTCTTAATTAAAACAAGTTAAAAACGGATACGTTTTCCAGAAACGCATGCGTTTTTCTTCGAACTGCTTAAAAACGGGCCAAAAACGGGTTCAAAACTCCACGTGTGCCGCCGGCCGGTCGGGGGGGAGGGGTGTCTCTGGTGCAGGTCTGTGCACTGTTACTGTTACCCGCTAGCATTTCCTAGGCTGTAATATTTTCAGTGGAGGTCATGGACTTGCTTTATAATCCCAAACGCTTTTTAAAAAATTTTTTTAAGATCTTTATTCCAATAAATCATATTGTTGTGTATTATATCACAGCTTTCCCCTTCTGTGATGCTGCACAACAAAAACAAATTTGCTGTTCCATCTTGACATCCTGTGCATCCAGGTGCTAACATGGAGAAACTCATGCATGGTACTAACCTCTCAATAATGGAAAAGGAACAGGTTACTTAGACTTGGCAGAGAAATGAAATGGCTATGGAAGGACAAAGGGGTTTTTCATTCATCACTTTCTTGCCAACAGTTGCTAGGTGACAGAACCGATAGACAGGGAAAGATCCTTAGCATAGGCGCAGTTGACACACTCAATTCCTGTTATTTTCATTATTCATACATACTTGCATGTACAGCTTATTAGCTTGTGACAATCTCATTCTCAGCCTTACTGTTTCTTAAAAGAAAAAGAGAACCCTTTTATATGGACCTGTGCTGCATGGTTTAACATGGAGGTGAATGAATAACATATGGGCGTAGGTGGAGGGGGGTGTAGGGCTAGAATGAAGGGAACCTTAGATTTGTTGGCTTTGTTTTTTGTGGAGCGAGATTGGGCAGATTATGAATATTTTAAATGTCGCCGGGGCGGCGGGCTGGGTGGCAGGCAATGGCATCACATTTGCAGTGTAACCGGTTTGGCATGTTTGATTATGTTGGTCATAAAGCAAGAATTATTGTCCATATCTAGTGGGCACATTTATCATAAGTGGGCATCAGGTTTTTTTTTTTTTTTTTTTTTCTTGTTTAAGCACTGGATCCTAATCAGAAGGTTTTAGCCTCCTATAAATACTGCTATCCTCTTTGCAGCGGTGCACTTTTTTTCCCAGGTCTGACCTGGCTATAGGCTTCGAATCATCTACCTTCACTAACTGATGGTAGATGTCCTTTAATGTTTTCTTGAGTATAGGGAAAGCATGGAGGCCTTACCTTCTATTGCAGTATTAAGGCTGATTACTTCAAGGGTAATGACTGTCCCCACAGTCTCCTGTTTTCTTTGACATCTGGATTCTGAGAATTCTCAATACCTGTTACCCTTATGTATCTGCATATGACCTACATACGGTGCATTGTCAGTGTGATAAGTAACCAAGCAAGGCCGGTTGCTACCTTTTTCAGTGTATGGATAGTACATTTAACTGATAAAGTTGCCAGATCTATATTTCCCTTTTGTTGTTCCCCAGGTTTTTTACTTTCCTGCTAAAAATTTGTGTGTTTGAAAGGGAAGAAAATACTTGTTGTACGTACAAACACTTATATACCATGCGTGGTACCATCATGTCTGTGGCTCTGTATTTCTAGGTTATGCCTCTACATGGCTCCTGCACTGCTCACAATGTCACAGGCAGAATGCAGGCCGGACCGAGATCCTATGTCAACATGGACAGCCATATATAGACTCCACTTAAAGATAAAAATTAAAATTTTAATACACATCACATTCAATACGCATAGGAAAGCACAATTTGTAATCTAACGTTACTAGAGAAATTTTTTGCATGTGCTTTTTTCCCTTTTTAGGAAAAAGTATAAGTTAATTTTTTTTAGTTGACTTAAAGGGGCCTTATGAAGATTGGGGACCCCCCCCCACCCCCCCCAACCACACGCTATTCTAGGTTTTACAAGGTTCTATAAACCATTATATGAAAGCCCGAACCATAAGGAGCCATAGGGGGAGGAAACAGGGGTTCAGTGTCGTGGCCGACCCCCTTTTGGTCAAATTTGGATGCCCCTAGGATAAAACATATGATAATTTTATTGGTCTTTATTACTAGACTTGCCTTATGTACGTGGACTATGAGACCTCATTCAAACTAATCTACATTCAACACGAGGTTTAGCTCGCCCGTACCGTATACGCGGGCCACACATCGCGCTGTGGAGAGGATCAGGGGATGACTCTGCTCACCCCCGCCCCTCTTCCCATAGAAGATACAAGCACACGCGCCATATCACGGGAAAAGATCGGACATGCCCCTATCTTTCCCGGGCGCACGCGAGCGGTACGGTCCGCACGTGTGCTGCAACCGTTACCGCTCCCGTACAGGGCGCGTAGCCCATAGAAGTGTATGGGGGACTTTTGGCCCGTATATTACGTCCCCCCTACATCTGTGTGAATGTTACCTAACCCTGTGTGACTCTTCTCTGTCCCCTGGATTACAGCAGTACAAAATAGGTTCTGTTAGGTTTTTTTCTTAAGTTGACTTTGTAATGCAAGTCAGAACTATAATTTTTTTATTGTAAACCACCAGTTATTTTTTGGTCTCTGTGACAATTGGTTTTTTCAAAATGTAGGATTGTTTTATAAGGAACCAGGATTAACAATAATCCCTAAAAGTGCAGACAACATTTTGATCACTGTTATAGCTGTTATTGTACGCTAAGGCTAAAGTTTAGTAATTGCCCAACTTTCCATAGAGCTGTTTTGTAACTAGAGGTGGGGGGTGGGGGGGGGGTCCGTCTGGTAAGTCGGGTGTGGGTGGCCTTAAGTAGGTACCACCTGTAATTTACAGAATTAATGTGTATACCAGGGCTAATTGGAGTTGGTAAACCAAACATTCAACTCTGACCTCCTCAGTTTCGCTAGATCCTGACTCCAATCTCCGTGCCAAATGGTCTCAGACTCGAGCGGCAGGGGGGGTGCCTGTTTGGGTGCCGTGGTCACTCTGGCAAGTTGCCAGGTCTGCAATGAAGGCATTCTTGGGTGTGGGGGTCCGTACTTATTCCTCTTATCTATCAGAGCAGCTTCGGGACGGTCCTGGGGCTGTGGGACATAAATGTGCAGGGGGGCCGGGGATCCTTCATCTCAACAAAAAATGGGATTCATGAGTCCCACAACCCATTCTGGGGACGGGTGGGCGCGTCTGCATGCACCTTGAAAGGCCATGAGTTTGGAGGTCTTCACCCTTCTTACGAGTCACTCCAATTGTTGTGGGGCGGCTGGGGGGTGTAAAGTGGGGGGATGTGAGAGTAATAACGTTTAGAAAATCTGCGCTGTGTGAGGAAACCAAGCCGTGGGGGGGGGGTATAAACACCAGGGGACTCACTCACAGATCCTGCACCGGGTGACTGCTGTAATCGTCTTATATTTGTCATCCGGCCTTCTTCCTTCTAACCTCAACTTATTGCTTTTTCGCCTGTAAAGGTTGCTGGGGTCGGTTCCCTGAGCCCCTCTTCTGCAGATTCACATGCTATTACCTTCCTCCTCCCACTGTGTGCTGAAAACATCTGTTCTGGCAGTGAAATTACACCAGGCAGAAGGGAAGGGGGGTGTTGGTTCCTGAGGCAGGACAGAGGGGGGATCTCAGAATTCCCCTGTGATCTGGCAATTGTCCCCAGAAGCCTCGCGGGCTCCCCGCCTCTTTTGCATGCTTTGAAAAGTTTTCATTTTAGAAGGAAGGAGACCATGGATCAAAGGCGCTCCAATGCTTGATTTTGAAGGTAGATTTCCTTTTAGTTTTCTTGTCCTTCTCTATCTGTAATACTTCATATAAAATATACAGTTCCAACTTACATACAAATTCAACTTAAGAACAAACCTACAGACCCTATCTTGTACGTGACCCGGGGACTGCCTGTATAGAGCAAGCAGCTAAACTAAAAAAAGAAACATATCTACAAACAAAGTCGCTGTCTTAGAAGCTCAGTTCCAGTCCTCTTTACAACATATGTATGCCACATTACATGGTAACCTTACAATTGGAAATTGCCTCAATGACATTGTCACTATAGCTACTAGTATATGAGGTAGAAAATAATGTCATCCAGGAAATCCCATTAATTCTTCCTCAATGTTTAGGGAGGGAAGTATACATGAAGATGAGATTGTTCCATTACTTCTTGTTATTATTAATAGGAAATCTGTGGTGTTAGATACTACATAGAAACTTACAGGAACTTCACAAAAGGAAAGTCTTTGTTTTAGAGTCTATATGAAAAATCCCCTTGGTATTAGCTTTCACAATGTAGAATGATTGCAACATACCACATTTTATAGCCATTCTGCCCACCAGCCAACCAAAAGTACCCTTGAAAAGTGGAGAAAGAAAAAAAACAATATAGGGGAAACAAAAATGCTTAAATACACTCGGAGAATATTTTATTTTGTTATCCTAATTCACAAAAAAGCAGCATTTCAAAGATACAATTCCAGCCTGTCTCTATTTTTTTCTACAATTTTGGTTTTCTACATTCTTTCATGGGCAAACTAGCAGGTCTACAGAACAGTACATGATTTGAGGAATATATGTACATATAGCATAGTAGTGATGCATTGAGGAAATCCTATTATTTTCTATCAGGATTCACTTTTATATTGCACTTTCTCTCCTATTATATAATATCCTCCATTCTGCTTTTGCTATGAAGTGTAGAGGAGTAGGATCAGTATTATGTCCCTTGGCATCCAAATATGTTGAAAATCATTTGACTTTGCTCAAAGAAAATCGTGCGAGTTTGGTCAGTGTTTCATAGATCATTCAGCGTTCAGTCCGAGGGCAACAATGCGTTTTTTTTCGTAGCACAAATCACCTGTGGTAGATTCATTCTCAGCTACTTCCTGGAAACCTGCGCGGGAAAAACTGACTGCACTATGATGCGTCCTATTGCTGTCATTTTTTTAGCGCACCCATAGACTTGAATTGCCATTTTTTCCCCCTCAGAATCGCATCAAAGAAGGACAAGCTTTACTCCGGATGCATCGCAAAATTGATGGGTGTAAAAAACTATTGAACAGCTATGTGTCAAAGTAATGCGAAAGTAATGCGATGATAGATGGTATAAGACTCGTAGAAGAAAAACGCTCATGGGCACAGGGCCTTAGGAAGACATCAATTTATTTAGTTTCTACCCACTGGAAAAGATAGAATTGACAATAAGCTATGTGTCAAAAAAACTGCAGCTCAATCTGCAATAAAAATAGAGGGGGGCGCCGGGCCGGCATGTTCCTGCAAGTTTACATGTGTATATTTCCACAGTACCAAGTTGGACCTGCTTTAGAAATATATGCTGCGTATCCCTGCCAGCAGATACATCAAGAGGCAGGGACCAAGGATTTCATTCCACAAGCGCCGGCGTAAGATAAATCCCCCCCACACGCGTATTTATTCACTGAACCAAAATGAACTGACACGCTCCAAACCGTTTTGGGATTTAAAGGGAACCTGTCACCTGGAGACCCATTTTTAGCTCTCCCCCAGTCCCCACAGAGCATAGTACATACACTGCCAAAGTGTTTTTGTATTAAAAATTGGTTTTACAGAAAAAAAGATATGTTATATTGTACATTTCATCAGCATCTGCTGTGTGACAAGGCAGTTACCAAATGAGAGGGGCTGGAAAGGAGCAGTCCCCCCCCAACCTTGGGGAACAGCTTCTCCATGTGACCTTTTCAAATATATGAAAACACCCATCACTTGGCTTAGCGACGCCCCCTGCTCCTCTACAGCCAATTCCGAGTGTGGGGAGTTATTCATATATTTGAAAAAGTCACATGTTTCCCAAGGGTGGGGGGAACTGCTCCTTTCCAGCCCCTCCCATTGGGCAACTACCTAGTCACACAGCAGATGCTAATGAAAGGTACAATATAACATATCTTTTTTTCTGTAAAACCAATTTTTAATACAAAATCTGGTTGGTAGGGTTTGTGCGAGGGGGTGGGGGGGGGGGGGGAATGCTAAAAATGGCTCTCCTGGTGACAGGTTCCCTTTAAGGTGCAAGGAGTAAGATCCTAGGACCGTACTCACTCGCGGCTCCATCATGCCAAATCTACGCCTACAAAACCTGCATTAAACTAACCTGGAAACAGAATTAATAGAATTAATCTATAGGGATTTCTGGACAACTCATTTAACATAAGAACATGGGAATGACAACAAACAGAAATCTTAACAGAAGGGGAAACATGGATGCAGCTGGGACATGGGGTTTAAACCATAAGTTTAGAACACATGGGATTTTTCACAGAGATGAAGCAAAAATATGTACTTTGTTAAAGATTTACTGATAGTAGATGTCCCAAACTTACTTGTTCATCCCACCTGTCAGGAGATGATCTCGCTTTTATGAAATCCTGGGACATTGGCACTGTCCTAAGAGACTCTATAAAGCTATTTAAATGAACTGTAGGCTCCACCTTCTAATATATGCTTGCCGCCCCCCTGTGTTTATGGTGCAGGTCCCAGCCCACCAAACGTGACATCAGCGGAACAGAGGGCAGGGCCAAGCGTCATGACTGTGGAGGGGGCGTGTATATATTAGCAAGAGGCAGAGTAGAGGGGCTATAGCAGTGATGGGGAAACTTTTGGAGACAGAGTGCCCAAACTACAACAAAAATCCACTTATTTAAGTGCCAACATGGCATTTTAAGCAGTAATTTATTGCTACCTGTTCTTCCAATCTTTCAATCGTATCGGCCCCCTGAAGAAACCAATACAACTGACATACAGTTCCAAACAGCTTTAAAATATAGCTGAAAGCAGCATCTCTTGCCTGGGACTGCAGGAAGATTTGGTGAATTTGGTCCTATCTGGTGAAGTCTGTCCTGGTCTGAGTGCCCACAGAAATGGCTCTGAGTGCCACCTCTGGCACCCGTGCCATAGGTTCACCACTGGGCTATAGGATGACAGTCCTAAGCGCCTACGAATCATTTGAATCCCATCCATTTCAACATCTGCAAATAGTTTGTATGTTCTCTCTGTGTTTGGGTGGGTTTTCTTGGGGTCCTCCGGTTTCCTACCAACACTTCCAAAACATACTGGTAGGTTGATTAGATTGTGAGTCCTATTGCCATTAAAGGACTGTTTTGACAAGCGCTATGCAGCACTGCGTAATCTGTATGCTATCCCCTCTAGGCAGTACGACAGGGCACTGGCCATGTTCCTTGTCCCCCCACGTGATGCTGACCCCACCGCTCCCGGAAAAACCCCCACAACTGACACTCACCAGAAGGACGGAGCTTCTCACCACCTCGGAGACGCTCTGCCGGAGCTCCGCCGCAGTACCTGGCTTGCTGAGCGCCCGGGTGAACTTGCGAGTCTCTGGGTGTATGGAGTGATGAGAAGACATGGCAGCAGGCGGAGGTGTATCAGCTCAATCATGTACCGGGGTGGACATAGAGCAGCAGGGTGAGCAGCCTCCCCTGGACGATCCCACTTATGCCAAGTGCACATCTGAGAGCTGCTGTATGGCGGAACCGCTCATCCCGGGCGCTGCACTCTGCACAGAATGGAAGGCGCGCCCCCGCCGGCCCACACGGAATTCCCGGGGAACGTTCGGACCACGCACTGGACTTGCACCTCACATGTGCGCGCCTCACTCTGTGTCAATATTCTATTCCAAGGGGCGTGGTTCGGGTGCGCGCGTCGCTGTCAAGTGCTAACCTCTCCCCCCTGTGACGTGCGCTTGTTGTGATGGCGTATGTGGGCAGTAGGTGATGTCTCGGCGGCCATCTTTACTTCGGGCACCGTTTCCTTTATTTATTTGTTTTAGCGTTTAACTTAAATGTGCATTGTAGTATGCCATAACATGCATCGCTAATTGAATGTCTTCTGCTTTCCATAAGCTGTCAGGGCTGTTTAACAGATAATGCTTTCCCAAATGAAAAATGGCGTCGGCCATGTGGGCGGCCCCATTTGCGCTTACTAACGCCTCTATCCCTGTCTGTCAGCGCGGTGTGACCCTCCCAGTCATCCCTATGTGCTGCACGGCAGACACCTCTCTCTCCATTGGGAGGTGTCGTGACGTACGGCTCTTGTGCCATACGTAGCTGTAGGCAGGTTGTGCCATTGTGCTGAGCAATTCCCTCAGGGGCCCGGCAGACATCAGCCTGCTGCCAGCTCTTACACATTTTCTATGGTCTGAGTCCTGAGTTCCCATATTGTAGCACACAGAGACACAGCAATTGCTTCCATTAGGTTGAATTCACACACAGCAAATTTGTAGCAAATTTTTCTGCAACTGAATAACACTATGGTTTATCGGAAAGAAGAGATTACTGCAAACCGCCTTCATATAAAAAGCAGTAAAGCTCTTAAAACATGATATACACACTTAGCCACAATTCTCAAAAGTAGTACAAACTGTATTGTGTGCAGTTACACTAATGTGCAGGTTGCTCCAGATTATTGAATACTGGCGCATGGTCTTCATTAATACGGCGCACCCTGCGTTGCTCTCTGCACCAACTTTTTTATCGCACAAACAAGTAAGAGTATTATTTACTGATTTTCTGAGCAGAAAAACTTAAAGGGAACCTGTCACCAGGAGACCCATTTTTAGCACTCCCCCAGTCCCCACAGAGCATAGTACTTACACTGCCAAAGTGTTTTTGTATAAAAAATTGGTTTTACAGAAAAAAAGATATGTTATATTGTACCTTACATTAGCATGTGCTGTGTGACTAGGTAGTTGCCCAATGGGAGGGGCTGGAAAGGAGCAACAAAGAGGCTACTCCACACCCCAGTAGCCGCTTAAGAAAATTAACATATTTCAGTGATAAAAGTTAGCAAAAGATACAGGGGACGTGAGGATTAGCCCTTAAAGGAAACCTACCACTTTGAAATGGTCATTACGACCCACACTAACCTACACTTAAGGCGAGATAAGCTGGTGCAGGCACATATTTTCAAATGACGATTTGTAAGGATTATTACACTAGATTGTGTACTTTGCCAGTCACCGAGCCCTCAGGAGCATTAGAGCATGCGCATCACCGGCTCACATGGCGGCTGTGCCTACGATCGCCGAAGTCTCGTGACGACAGCGGTGAGACTACTGCGGTCTCCTCGCGATAGCACGCGCAGCCGCCATGTGAGCCGGCGATGCGCATGCTCTAATGCTCCTGAGGGCTCGGTGATATCACCGGCTCTCAGGAGCGAACAAGGGAGGGTAGGGGGAGGCGGGGACGGCACTCTGCATGCCTCCCCTAGTATGCTAATGCCCAAGTGCTGTGAGGTAGAGTCAAGCGCCAAGTGGGTTATTAGCAAAGTACACAATCTAGTGTTATAATCCTTCGTTATTTGACTAACTAAAATATCGCCTAATGTGCAGGTTAGTGTGGGTCATAATGACCATTTCAAAGTGGTAGGTTTCCTTTAAAAGGGCTATCCTCAAGGCCTATAGATGTACCTACCACCTGAACTACCTTTATAGGAAGATATGTGGTGGTAGGTTCCCTTTAAATCCTACGCTTAGTCCAAATCAGTCAGGTTATCCGATCGCTTGCGCCAAAAACCCCTGTTAAATCCAGTGCAAAATGGAAATAGTCGGGAAACGCACCTCAGGAAGCGCGCAGGGAGTGGTAAATTAATCTACCCCATTATGATCCATATAGTTCTGTGAGCAGACAAGTGGTTTATATACAATTTAATTTAGCTTCTGAACATTGTACTACCGTAGTATCTGACACATAGAGAGAGATGAAATGGATCACAGATGATTAGATTCCTATTGCACATAATGACACAGTCAGCCCTGCTACATATATGCTATTCCACAACACACTATTTCTGCTCTGCCTTCCTGCTGTGTCTCCCCAGATAAACAACTTATCTGTGTGTAGTTTGTATTTGTCCCCATGCTGCTCCTACTGCCATCTCAGTAACTCAAATTCTGTGTCTCAGTATGCAGCAGTGAGTGAGCTCCCTGCAGTACTACAGGTGGTCCGGGCTACAGTGCAGAGACAGAGAAACTTATCTCCATCACACAGGAATCCAAGATGGCAGCCTGACCCTAAGGCCGGCGGCACAAGTGGTATTTTAACCCGTTTTTGGGCCGTTTTTTAAGCAGTCCGTTAAAAAAAAAAAACACTTGCGTGTTTTTGTCCGTTTTCCAATTATCCTCATTAATATGATTGGAAAAAACTATCAAAAACGGATGACTTTTCAAAACTCATGAGGTTTTTAATGGACTTCTTAAAAACGGCCCAAAAATGGGTTCAAAACGCCACGTGCCTTAGTCAGAAGTTAAAGGGTCGTATCTAGGGGCAACTGAAATTGTGTACACCAGGACTGATAGAGACAGGTTGGACTTATATCTGTGAAATGCTGGATTTTTGTTAATAACAGTGAATTAGAGAATGTGTTATTTTGTTATCCTGAGTACATATAAGAAACTTGTCTTCGTGGGAATACCCCTTTAATGTAGAGCATGTGATATTCAAAAACTTTGTAGGCAATGAGAAAAATCCCTATCTTCAGAGTGGAGGAGACATAAGCTAATCACGCTTCTACATAAAAAATGTGATTTCCACCTCACCCTGTGGGTGAACATACAGGGTCAACTTTAGTATCATTGGATACATTTTTAAGAAATATTTGTCACAATTTTTTTAGATCCCATATATATTTCTCAAGATATTTCCAGTTTTGAACAATTTTTTTACCCATTTTGATTTTCAGCAATTACAGCGCCATCTGTCATTGAAAATGACTTGATTCGTAGATTGAATCTTTGTAATGTTTCCAAGGGAATCCAAATATGCAATAAATAATTGGGGGTCCACATTTGAGATTTGACAGTTGCTCAATGTGGGGTAAGGCTGAATTTGGTATACTGTATACAGGCAGTCCCCGGGTTACATACAAGATAGGGTCTGGCGGTTTGTTCTTAAGTTGAATTTGTATGTAAGTCGAAACTGTATATTTTATAATGGAAGTTCTAGACAATTTTTTTTCTTTTGCCCCAGTGACAATTGGAGTTTCAAAATTTTTGGTGTAATTGGACCAAGAATTATCAATAAACCTTCATTACAGACATCTTACAGCTGATCATTGCAGTCTGGGACTATAGTAAAGCATCCAGAGAGCTTCACCAGAGGTCACATGGGGCAGAGGGGTCCGTCTGTAACTATGGGTTGTCTGTAAGTCGGGTGTCCTTAAGTAGGGGACCGCCTGTATTTGGTATTTTTTGCTTTTTGATCCGATGTGTACTTAGCAAGATATTCCACGTTTACTACCTTTTTGTTACACCCTGTATGTCTTATCATTGAAGCAGCAACTGAGTCGTTATTGCTGTGTGAAAGACATTTTTCAAAGTTATTTGTTCAATAGTATCTTGTGAAAGAACACATTTCCTAAATCTAACTGCTTCAAACAAATGTCTATCTATTTGCTAGACTGTGTGTTCTGGCCATCTGTCATAGTACTGATCATTCTTAAGTCAGCTTCCTCTGCGTACAGTGTTTTTTGTTAACCATGGTGAAATAGTGTGGAAGATATACACTGTGAGCTTTATGTTACAGGTGACAGACTGTGATTCATAGTTACTCAGAGCACTAAACACTACCTGTTTGGTATTATTTTAAAAGCAAAAGGACTAAGGTGTCTGTCTTAACTCATAAACTCTCTGTCTCGTCACAAATACAGGAGACTAACTTTAAAATCGTCGCCAGATGGTACCGAACTCCAGAGAGGCTGCATAAGATGTTCCCGGAGGTGTCTGATATGTGCTGGAGATGTGGCAGGGAACGTGGTTCCATGTTACATATCTGGTGGTCTTGCCCTGGGGTGAGTGGTCTGTGGGAGGCGGTCTTTGCACTTTACAATAAATTATGGTCGGACTCGGTTGTACCGATCCCAGAGATCGGGCTATTATCTATGATCCCTGGCTCTATCTCTGTGATAAAGAAAGGCTTTCTGAGACACTGCATTGCCGCCACTCGACAGATTATCCCCAGATTGTGGAAGTCAAGTGTAAGTCCCTCAAGGACCCAGTGGGCGGAAGCCTTAAATCATATCATGAGAATGGAGGAGATGAGAGCCGTAGAGGGACTGGCGGACTCTCAGATGGAGAGATACACCAGGGTCTGGTCCCCATGGATTGACTTTCGCAGTTCGGAAGAATTTGCCACTTGGATAGAAGCGAGCGGTGGATGACTTGGCCTGAGTTAGAAGTTTTCCCTTCTTTTCTTACCATTCCCTCTTACCCGGTGTGTTTTCCCCTCCCTATCTACCTCCCCTACCCCTCTGTATACCGTTATGTGTTTTCCTACGGATCCCCACGTCGTATATGTTTAATGTGGTTCGAGTCGTTAATATTCGTTTAGTAACATAGACTTTCTCTCCAGTTTCTTTGCTCATAGCACTAAAGGAGACACCTTCTAACTAGGTATAAATATCGTTTTGAGAGGTGTGGAATGTCCTTTGTAATCCAAATGTAATACTGGATACGCCAAACATATGTGTATATATGCCTTGAAAGCTTATATTCTGAAATTTTATTGTGATTCAATGACAAGTCTATGTATGTTGATACTAATTACTTTTAATAAAGTTTATTGAACAGAAAAGCAAAAGGACTATACTGAATGCTAGATCTAAAATTAATAGGATTGATAAATATATTTATATGTGCTGCGGAGCACTTTATAGGAGGTACTAACAAAATAAGACTTCAAAATAAGAGTTTTAAAATGGTAAAAAGAAACAACAGGAACGAGGGTACTGCTTGGAAGAGCTTACAGCAAATGAGAAAACATTAAAAGACAACAATGTAAGTTTGTGATTTTTATAGGTTCTTTTCTTTCTTAGATTAAAACCCCTTGACTCTCCAGGGTGTACTATTATGGCATGGAGCGTGGCTAATCTTGCTCTATGCCATAATAGTACATCCTGGACCTGATGACAGTTCAGCTCTACACTAGAGCTGTACTGTCATTGGGAAACACGGCATGACAGCTAATCTGTGGGTGTAAAAGGGTTTGTTCCAACTGTGGGTGTTAGTCCTTTAAATGCCGAGGGCAAACAGGACCGCAGCATTTAAATGCCTACAGGGTGATTACCTGCCCCATGGGCACCCCTGAGCTGTCCATAGTAAATGCTTTACAGGCAGTGAATACTGATGTATTGCAGGGTATTATAATGAACAAGCAAACTGTCACGGGTGTCCCTGCGATCCATGCCTCGGATCGCAGGCACACCCGTGCCCGCTCTTATCTCCTGCCCTTATCCGCAATCCTGCTCTTCTCCAAGCTAGAAAGCGGGGACGCGCGCGCCGGCACTCTGAAATTGCCACTGCCACTGGCCACTTCCGGGGTTGCTATATAATCCGGCAGTTCCCATGACTCCCCACCGGATCTTCAAGCTATATTGTCTGAAGTAATAGCCCCCTGTGAGTTCCAGTGTTCTGTTCCAGTGTTCCGTTCCAGCGTTCCTGTTCCCGTGCTCCTGTGTGTTCCTGCGTTCCTGTTCCCATGCTCCTGTGTGTTCCTGCGTTCCTGTACCCATGCTCCTGTGTGTTCCTGTATTCCTGTTCCCGTGCTCCTGTGTTTCCCGTGCCCATCTGCATTGCCACCTCAGGCTAGTCGCACCTGTGGAACGACACTTAGATGCCGGTCCCAGGTGTCGGCTAATACCACCTCCCTTGGTGGTCCAGAGGGTCCACTGATCCCGCCCCATGACTGTAAGATCCGGCCATGGATCCCGCCGAGGTGTCACGTCCGGTACTGTTTGCTCTGCCACAGCTGCTTATCTTCAAGCACCAGCATCAGGCTCCAGCGGCTACTCCTGCGGCAGTTCCTGCAACTTCTTCGGTCACTCCGGCTAGTTTTCCAACAGCAGAACTAAGGCTCAGACTCTCGATGCCCGACAAGTACGATGGTGATCCCAAACTGTGCAGGGGCTTCACATAGAACCTGCATATAGAACCGATGCCATTGCAGTTTGTCACCGAACTCTCCAAGGTGGCATTCATCCTCAGCCTCCTTTCCGGGAAAGCCCTGGCCTGGGCTACCCCTCTATGGGACAGAAACAATCCAGTCATGACTACTCATACTACCTTTCTGGCTGAATTCTGGTCCGTGTTTGAGGAATCCGCATGAACCACCTCAGCTGAAACAGCGCTGCTGAACTTGCGCCAGAGACTCGTTCCACACCCTGGCTTATAAGCTTTTCTGGAATGACGCGGCCTTGTCAGCAACTTTCAAAAAGGGACTCTTTCCCCAGCTCAAGGATGCATTGGCCGCTTGTGACCTGCCGTCTACTCTGAGTGGTCTCATCACCCTGGCCACCCAGATAGACATGCGGTTCATGGAGCGTGCTGAAGAGCTGCGTCACGAGCAAGGCAAGTCTGGCTTCCACGTCAGCCTCGTTTAGCTCCGGTCTTCCAAAGGCCGCTCCAGCCTCCGGCTGAACAGTCTGCAATGGAACCTATACAAGTCAACAGAGTCCGACTCACAGCTAAGGAACGCTCCAGACATTCTCAGGAAAACCTCTGTTTGTATTGTGCTAGTCCCAAGCCCTTCATCTGGTCTTGTCCAGTCCGTCCCCAAACTCCAGCACCTAGGGCTTGTGGGAGAACAAGCCCTACGAGTGAATATAGCTTCTCCATGCCTCACAGTTTCAGTGCTCCTCAGTGTCGGTAGCAGCACTCGTGTGCAAGTCTCTTCATTCTTGGACTCTGGTTCTGAGGGGAACTTTGTGGATGCCACTCTGGTCTCCCGGCATCACATTCCTGTGGTTCCTCTCAAACAACCTATAATCATTTCCTTGGTCAGCTACTCTCCGATCCGGTACCGCACTGAACCAGTCAATCTTCAAGTGAGAGTTCTTCACAAAGCAAAACTGTCATTCTATGTGCTGTCATGCTCCACATCACCTTTCCTCCTACAGTGGCCTCGCCAAAAGGTCTACAAGCCATACATTGGTTCCTGTGTTTTGCAAACCAGTATCGTCAGTTTATTCCATATTTTTCCTCTCTTGTCTCTCCCATCGTTGCACTTACCAAGAAAGGTGCCAATCCCCGTATCTGACCGCCTGCGGCCGAAGAGGCATTCTCCAGGTTGAAGTCCGCTTTTGCCTCAGCTCCTGTTCTCACAAGCCTGACTCAGAGAAACCCTTTCATCTTGAGGTGGATGCATCCTCCGTTGGAGCTGGAGCTGTGCTCAACCAGAAAGGGCCTAAGGGCCGAACTCTCACATGCAGCTTCTTTTCTAGGACTTTTTCTTCCGCGGAGAGAAATTATTCTATCATGTTTGCTACTATTACTTTTTTTGCTATTTATATTCGATGCATCGGTAATTCTTGTCTAAATAAGGGTGATAACATTGTATTATCCACAAACACATCTAATTACTTAGAATACACCTTTTGGACTGTTGAAAATCAACATGTTCCTGTATTATCCAACAAGATTGTATTGAATAACATCGCTTCTCCAACACTTATTGTGGCAAAATTTTGCATGATATTGATACAGCCAATTTTGTTTGGCTGTCTATGCCCTGCATATAACCCAGTGCTCCCTGCACATGCCGTCTCAATTTGTCACAGAGCAATCCAAGGTTGCATTTATCCTCAGCCTCCTCTCCAGAAAGCCCTGGGCTACCCCTCTTTGGGAAAGAGACGACCCAGTCACAGCAACTCTCACAGCATTTCTGGCGTAGTTCCGGTCTGTGTTTGAAGAACCTGTACGGGCCTCTTCTGCCGAGACTGAATTGTTGAACCTGTGCCAAGGCAACTCGTCTGTGGGAGAGTATGCAGTTCACATCCGCACCCTGGCCTCTGAACTTACATGGAACGATGCTGCCCTCATCGCCACCTTTAAGAAGGGACTCTCTGCGCAGGTCAAAGACGCGCTGGCGGCTCGGGACCTGCCGTCAATTCTGAGAGGTCTTATCACACTGGCCACTCGGATTGATGTTCGGTTTAAGGAATGGGCCGAGAAACTACGCTACGAGTACCCTCAAGCACGTGTAAGACGTTTTCCTCACCTGGCTCCTGCCTTCCAAAAGCTGCTCCAGCCTCTGCCTAAATCATCTGCTGAAGAACCTATGCAGGTGGACAGAATCCAGCCCTCCCTACAAGAGCGTTCCAGACGACATCAGGAGAACCTTTGCTTGCATTGTGCCAGTCCAGAGCACTTCATCAGTACTTGTCCTGTCCGTCCCCCAACGTTCGGGAAATGCCAGCTCCTAGGGTTCTTGGGAGAAATGACCCTAGGTGTGAACAAAGCTTCTCCACGCCTGACTCTTCCCGTGCTCCTCAGCGTTGGAGCACCGAAACCCATTGTTCCAGATTTCGCTTTCCTGGATTCGGGCACTACAGTGAACTTTGTGGATGCTGCCTGGTCTTCCAGTATTACTTCTAGGTGGTTTGTCTCGAGAAGCCATTGTCCATTGCCTCGGTCAGTGGCAAGATTCTCTCTTTGCCAATCTAGTTTCGAACAGAACCCCCGCTCCTGCAAGTTGGTGCCTTACATAAAGAGAGACTTTCCTTTTTTGTGCTGCCCCAAAGCACTTCCGCTCTACTGCTGGGTCTCCCCTGGTTGCAGCATCATGTCCGTGTTTTGGACTGGCCTTCTGGGGAGATTCTCTGTTGGGGCCCAGATTGTTCCTCACACTGTATGAAGGTCCTTTATCCGCAACCTGTCAGGACTTCTACCTTGTCTCCCAAGCCTCTCGAGGGGATTACCGCTCCTTACCAGGACTTCGCAGATGTGTTCTCCAAGAAACAAGCTGAGACTCTACCTCTATACAAAGAATAGAGTTTTATGGATTATGACCGGTTTGCGGCTGGGTTCTTTAGGTACATTTTTGTATAGAACAAACAAATCGTCCAATTCGGACGTGTATACCCAACAATTATAATATGACCAGTTCAGAAATGAGGGCATTAAGAATGCTGAAGGATGATAGAACTCTTGTGATTAAGCCCTGTGATAAAGGGGGCAACACTGTAGTGATGGATACCCCCCAATATAAACAAATGTGTCTGGCACTGTTGAGTGATGCTTCCTGTTATGAGGTCCTGCAAAACAATCCAACTAAGAAATACTATAAAGAACTTGAGTTGATCTTGAATGAGGGACTTGCGAACAATCTCATCAGCAAGGAGGAATATGAGTTCATGCTACTCAAATTCCTGGTTACTAGCACGTTCTATGCACTACCCAAAATTCATAAGGGCCTGCACCCACTAAAAGGGAGACCGATAGTCTCAGGGATAGGTGCGTTGTGTCAGAACGTGGGAGTTTATGTGGATAGAATCTTGCGACCATTCGTTGAGTCGCTACCCTCCTACCTGAGAGATACCACAGACCTATTGAGGAAACTTGAGGATGTTGTTGTGGATGAGGAGGTGCTTTTATGCAGCATAGACTAAGAGGCGCTGTATTCCTCGATTCCACACGACAAAGGTCTGTTGGCTGCAAATTTCTTTTTATCTAGTAAAGGCAGACAGTTTAAGGCACACAACAAACTAGTGTGCGACCTGTTGAAATACTCACTTTCCCATAACTTTTTCCTCTTTAACGGGAGGTGCTACCACCAGCTCAGGGGCACGGCAACGGGGAGCCCGAGTGCCCCCACTTACGCCAATTTGCTCCTGGGCTGGTGGGAGGCAACCGTCCTGTTTGGGGATACCCCATATCCCGGGATTGAGAAAGCGGAAGTGTTCTTACGCTTCATTGATGATATTTTTGTACTGTGGAGAGGGGATAAAAGATCATTCATATCCTTTGTGGAAAGCCTGAACACAAATGACATTGGCCTCAGGTTTACACTGCAGCACTCAAAGAGAATTTAAGGCACAATCAAATGATCTCAGAGAGAGATTCAGGCAGAGGGGATACCCGGACGGGATCCTTAGATCAGCGTTTAAGCACGCAGCATCTTTTAAACAGTCAGAACTGTTTCTAAGCACAAGGGATAAGGAGCCATCTGAGGGTCTGTGTCGGTTGATTGCGACATATGATAACGGAGCAGAGGAGGCGAGGGATATCTTGCAGCGGCATTGGCACATTTTACAAATGGACGATGATATTAAGCAAATGGTGGGATCCAAGCCCCTGGTAACATTCAGGCGAGGAAGGTTCTTGAGGGACAGATTGGTGCGTAGTCACTTCGTGCCCCCAAGGGAGAGAGGCACCTGGTTGCAATGTAGACATAATGGTTGCTTCAAATGTGGGGGCAACTGCGTGGCATGTCCCTATCTGAGTACATCTAAATCATTCAAGAGTAATGTGACTGGAGAAACCTTCACAATAAGGGATTTTATTAACTGCCTCTCTATAGGGGTCATCTACAAAGCCACTTGCGTTTGTGGTCTAGAGTATGTGGGGATGATCACGAGAGAGCTATGGAGAAGTATAGGCGAACATCTAGGGGACATCCGTAACAACAGGGACAAGCCTGTGGCAAGGCATGTACACACATACCATGCTGGGAATGCAAAGGCTATAAGCTTCATGGAGATCGCAACAATACCGTTACCACAGAGAGGGAGCGACTGGGGCCGCTCAGTCCAGCAAATAGAGGCTCACTGGATCTATAGACTGGGGACGATGGCACCAAGGTGCTTGATCGAACAATTACAGTTCACATGTTTCTTATAATCTACCCCGCTACCTAAACTAGCGTAGACCCCCCACCCCATCAAGGAATGGGTATGTAGACTGACTATGCTAATCCATCTCCCCTAATAAAAGCTGGACCCATAACCTACTCCGCAATCTATTCGCCCCTAAACATATAGGAACTCAGAATTGGCGGGTAGTAAAAAGTAAAAACCAAAAACTAGTACCCCATTCATACAGTACTTGTACTCCCGTCCGATACTGTTGACAAGGGGTAGATTAAAATCCGATACTGTTGACAAGGGGTAGATGAAAATCACATCCCCCTTCAGATGTCATGCCACCGACGATCTCCAGAAACGTTTAAATCCTCTATCCATTCATTTGAAATCGCCCACAGACCCTAATAATGGATTGTTTCAGAATAATCCACCCTCCAGATGGCCCTGCAATATAACATGTACCAGTCTTCAGTAACATGAGCACTGAAAAGGAAGTTACTGTGACAGGGCATGAGTATACTCAACAGATCTCTCCACCGAAAAGAGGCATCGTCTACTACCGAGAGCATACAATACACCCAGCGCTTGCCGCTATTGCACCATAACACGGAGATAGCGGCCGGGTTGCCGTAGCAACCATGTACACCACTCACTCCCACAGAGCCTCCTCCCGATGACGCGCCGAAAAAGCGCCTCCGCTGACGTCATCATGATGCGACCACACACGTGATGCATCATCGGAGGACGCCGGCGGCACCCTGAACAGGTGAGAGTGAGGCTTAAGGGGATAGGACCATGAGTATTTAAGCATACCTGGGTGCTGCAGTGATATAGTAACCACACTATCGCTGTAGCATATGCAGGCAGCCGACACCAGGCAGACCTGCGGAGCGAGGTGTCACCATCACCCGCTCCTTCTATATACCCCAGCATGACTCACTTAACTGTGGGCATCTAACTTTTATTTAATGCATTCGCTCTAAAATTTGCTACCCTCTGAAGAATCCGATGCCAGGAAGAAACGCGTCAGGGTGGAGGGGTGCGGGGTGTGAATAGGTGTCAGTACTGGGTACTGCCCTTGTAAGGGCGGGAGTCATATAACGAAGGGGAGTAGGGACAGGTAACTCAACCGATGGAAGGAAGGTCTGGACCTTCATTTTTCTGTACAGCTATATCCCTGTGATTATCTAACTGACTGCCCACCCAACTGCACGTACTGTCGCCAGGAGTGGTAAGACGCAATCTTTTCTACTGTATATATTTTGTGTGTTGATAGGGTTACTCCTGTTGGACATTTAGTCTATCTTTGTTTGTCTACTTATTGGGACAAGAACATGCCCAAGACCCAGGTTTTCTATATATTTTTTTTATGACATATCCAATAAAATATTGTATTTTAAGCGTTGAAATAATTTAGACAAACTCGTCCCTTGTTCATCTTTATGGTTCAGCACTTTTCTTTTTCTCCTAATCTTTTGATGATTGGACCTTGATAACTAAACACGTTGTATGTTTTCTTTTTTACAGGTTATACATTTTCCATTCTTTCAAATATTTTTTTATTGGATTACAATTAGAGATGAGCGAACATACTCGTCCGAGCTTTTTGATTTTTGGCGGTCAGAAACAGAGCCAATCACAAGCCAGGAGAATCTGCAGTACACCCAGCATCACATGGTACAATGAATACAGTGCTTCTGAGAAGTAGGCGAGTCCTATACCAGAACAGGTTGAAAGAGGCAGTGGTGGGGCCAGACGGAGAGGCAGGGCCAGAGCTGGTGCATCAGCGCCAAATGTTTCACGTAGTAAAGCTCCCGTGGGGAGGGCTAGATGTTCTCAAGTCTGGAGGTTCTTTAAAGAAACAGCAGATGACTGACGGACTGTGGTGTGCAACCTGTGCCACACCAGGATCAGCAGGGTTTCCACCACTACTAGCTTAACCACAACCAGTATGCAAAGGCACATGAGTGCTAAACACCCCACTCAATGGAACCAAGGCCGTTCACCTCCGGCAGGACCCACCACTGCTCCTTCCCCTGTGTCATTTGCTGCCTCTGCTAGTCAGCCCCCTGCCAGGACCCCAGTACAAACACCTCCCACTTGAAAACCACACCTTCGCCTCCATGATCCTCCACAGCATCCACCAATGTCTCCATGCGCAGCGTTCAGCTGTCTATACCCCAGACGCTGGAGCGCAAGAGGAAATACAGTTCCACCCACACGCCCAAGCCCTCAACGTCCGCATCTCCAAATTACTGAGCCTGGAGATGCTGCCCTATAGGCTGGTAGAGACCGAGGCCTTACACAACCCCCTGGCGGTGGCAGCCCCTCGGTATTTGGTCCCCAGCTGCCACTACTTTTCCCGATGTGCCGTCCCAGCCCTGCACCAGCATGTGTCAGACAACATCATTCGTACCCTGACCAACGCCATTTCTGACAACGTGCACCTAACCACGGACACATGGACGAGTGCTGCCGGGCAGGGCCAATATACATCGCTGACGGCACATTGGGTTAACTTGGTGGAGGCTGGGACCAAGTCGGACCCTGGGGCCGCTTAGATACTGCCGACGCCGAGGATTGCGGGGCCTACCTCGGTCACGGTCTTTCAGGCCTACTATGCCTCCTCCTCCTCCCACCCCTCCTCCACCTCCTCCTCCAAATTACCCTCCGTGGGCATGGCGCCATCAGTCGGTAACTCTAGGCGCAGCGGCAGTGCCGTCACTAAGCGACAGCAGGCGGTGCTCAAACTGCTGAGCCTAGGCGATAAAAGGCACACCGCCCAAGAGCTATTACAAGGCATCACGGCGAAGACCGATCTGTGGCTTGCACCGCTGAACCTGAATCCAGGCATGGTTGTGTGTGACAACGGCCGTAACCTGGTGGCGGCTCTGCAACTCGGCAGACTGACACATGTGCCATGCCTGGCCCATGTGTTCAATCTGATAGTTCAGCGGTTCCTCAAGACATACCCCAATCTGTCTGATTTGCTCACGAAGGTGCGCTGCATATGTTCGCATTTCAGAAAGTCGACCACAGATGCTGCCACTCTAAGGGCAGCGCAGCGCCGCCTCCAACTGCCCGCTCACCGACTGTTGTGCGCCGTGCCCACGAGGTGGAATTCAACATTAACCATGTTATCCAGAGTTTACCAGCAGCGCAGAGCGATTGTAGATTGCCAGATGTCAACTTCCACCAGAACTGCTAGTCAGGTCAGTCAGCTTCCTCAAGTCTACAATGAGGAGTGGACGTGGATGTCTGATATCTGTCAGGTGCTGAGTAACTTTGAGGAGTCAACACAGATGGTCAGTGGCGATGCCGCCATCATCAGCCTCACCATCCCTCTGCTTGGACTGTTGAAAAACTCTCTGGTCAGCATGAAATCGGAAGCTTTGCGCTTGTCACAAGAGACGGGGGAAGAAGATTCCCTTGTTGATAGCCAGAGCACCCTCCGGTCTGTTTCTCAGCGTGTATCGGAGGTGGAGGAGGATGAGGAGGAGGAAGAGGAGGATGACGAGGAAGAGGAGGAGAATGTCGGCGAGAAAGAAGAGGGGACCATTGCTCAGTCCTTTTTTTGAACAGTTCAGCGTGTATGGGCAGAAGAAGAGGAGATGGAGGAGGAGGAGGAAATGGAGAGACAGGCCAGTGAGGGGAGTGAATTCTTGCATGTTGGATCTCTGGCGCATATGGCAGATTTCATGCTAGGCTGCCTTTCCTGTGACCCTCGGGTTCAAAGAATTTTTTTCAGCACCGATTACTGGGTATTTACTCTCCTGGACCCACGGTACAAGCAATATCTTTCCACTTTCACCCATTTAGAGGAAAGGAGTGTGAGAGTGCATGAATACCAGCAGGCCCTGGTGCACAAGCTGAAACAGTCTTTCCCATCTGACACCGCTAGCGGCAGAGGGCGTACTTCTGCAGGACAAGTAGCGAGGGAGAGTAGGCGAGCAGGCAGCTTGTCCAGCACTGGCAGGGGTACGCTTTACAAGCAGGTAAAAAGGAAAAATTTCCAGCTCACCTCCCCATGTGGCGTCGAGTCCGGCATGGGCCACCCTTCTGCTGGTGTACAGCAATAGCGAGAGAAAAGGAATGCATGGTCCAGCCAGGCTCCAAACACCGAAAGTTTCTTTATTTAGTACATATTCTTGAGTCAAACAATCCACTCAGATAGACAGATTAAATTGCCTACGCATTTCGGACAGTTGCCCTGTCCTTAGTCATGACTTTACAAGGCTTTACAAGGCCTTTGCCAGTTTTATGTCACCCCAGCAAGACACTGTCACCTGTCCCCAGTCTCGGCAGAATAGGGGTGATCTTTACAGAAAGATTGTGAGGGACTAAGTAGCTGACCATACCATCGTCCTAAATGATCACACAGCTCCCTACAACTACTGGGTTTCAAGGCTGGACATGTGGCCCCAACTGGCGCTGTACGCCTTGGAGGTTCTTGCCTGCCCTGCCGCTAGCGTGTTGTCAGAGCGAGTTTTCAGTGCAGCTGGTGGCATCATCACTGATAAGCGTACACGCCTCTCGACTGGCAGCGCTGACATTCTCCACCAGGTGAAAGCAGCTCAACCTAAATAATTCTCATGTATGCACTCCTCCTCCTCATTCTCCTCCTTCTCCTCCTCTTTGTACACTAAAGCAGAGGCAACTGGCTATTTTTTGCCATGGCCAAGTGGCTTTAGCTATAGTACTGTATGTATTACATTTTTATGGAGGGCCACATTCGCGGACTTCAGTATTGCAAATGTTTTGGGAGTGCCACATAGAGGTACTCTATGTATTTAATTTTTCTGGAGGGCACCTACCCGGTCCTCTGTTTTAAACCATTTTTGGGAGTGTCACATAGAGGTACACTATCTATTTAATTTTTCTGGAGGGCCACCTACCCAGTCCTCTGCTTTGAAAACGTTTTTGGACTGCTACATACAGGCACTATCCAAATTGAATTGTCTCCATAGCAGCCTCCACACGTCGTCTTTATAGCAGCCTCCACACGTCGTTTTTATAGCTGCCTCCACACGTCGTCATTATAGCTGCCCCCACACGTCTTCTTTATAGCTGCCTCCACACACTGTCTCCATTGCTGCCTCCACACACTGTCTCCATTGCTGCCTCCACACATTGTCTCCATTGCTGCCTCCACACGTCGCCTCCATAGCTGCCTCCAAAAGTCGTCTCCATAGCTGCCTCCACACGTCATCCCCTTAGCAAATGAGCTCTGTCAGGCTACATTTTCCGGTGTTTTACCGGCTGTGATTTTCTGGCGTTTTATATGGGTCACTCATTTTCACAATGCATGCAAAGCTGGATGACTGAGTGCGCGTCTCTCCCCCCACATTCCTCCACACATCATCCCCATAGCTGCCTCCACACGTTGTCCCCTTAGTAAACAAGCTGTGTCCGGCAAAATTTTGGGTTGTTTTAACTGCTTCCACATCAAACTTGTTAACTTTGTTGCACCTGCTGTGTTATCCACAAAATATACCGCCAAACTTTTATCTATGAAGGATATTATTTCAGCGCTACTTGCGCATCTCTTTACTTTCCCCTCCCCCGCCATAACCAGGCCAAATACTTATAAGAACAGTGCTACACTTGATCGTACACAAAAGGTTTTTAGAAATGCTGTTTGTAGCCGGAGTACACTCTGGTTATGTCGACTGGACAATCGTCAGCCTGAGGCTGCGGCCGCTGCCTCCACACGTTGTCCACATACATCGTCCCCTTAGCAAACGAGCTGTGTCAGGCAGAATTTTCGGGTGTTTCACCAGATACGTAATGAAACTCGGCCCATCTGTCGCCGCCATGATGGAGACCTGAAGTTTCAATAATAGCAGCGCAATATGGATGCCCCATACCGTCGCCTGGCAGCGGACCGCCAGCTCCATCCCAAGATCCAACTAACATCGTTTTAACTGCAGCAACTTTAATCTACTACTATAACCTTTTACCTCTAAAATCTATCTTTTCACTTCTCTTTTCTCACCTCCTTACGTTCACCTCGGGTGCCATAACCATCCCCACTGCCTCTACACGTCGTCTTCATAGCAGCCACCACACGTCGTCTCGATAGCTGCCATCACACGTCGTCTGGACAGATTCCTCCACACGTCCTCCCCTTAGCAAGGAGCTGTGTCAGGCTACATTTTCGGGTGTTTTACCGGCTGTGATTTTCTGGTGTTTTATATGGGTCACTCATTTTGACAATGGATGCAAAGCTGTATGACTGAGTGCGCGTCTCCCCCCCACATGCCTTCACACGTCGTCTCCATAGCAGCCTCCACATGTCGTCTCTATAGTTGCCACCACACGTCGTTTCCATGGCAGCCTCCAGACACTGTCTCCATAGCAGCCTTCACATGCCGTCTCCATAGCTTCCTCCACACGTTGTCTCCATAGCAGCTTCCACATGTCGTCTCCATAGCTGCCACCACACGTTGTCTCCATAGCAGCCTCCACATGTCGTCTCCATAGCTGCCTGCACATGTCGTCCCCTCAGCAAACGAGCTGTGTCAGGCTCATTGTTCGGGTGTTTCACCAGATACGTTATGGAACTTGGTCACATAGGAAATCATTTCAGCACTTCTTGCTCACCTCCTTTGGTTCCTCTCTGCCGCCATAACCAGGCCAAATACTGATACATACAGTGCTATATGTTATCCTCGCCAAAAGGAATTTTTTAAATTGTTTTTGAAGCCTGAGTCCATTTGGGGTATGTCGCCATGCTCTAGCCTGCCGCTGCCTCCGCATGCCGTCCCCTATAGTGTCAGGGTCAATTATTGGGTGTTTTAGATGCTATCTCGCCTCACTCGGTCATCGCCATGCTGTTGCCCACAATTTTGGCATAATGGTGCGATTAGGCAGCCTCAGATGCATCAATGCATGCTGCCCCTGCTGTTTCCTGTCCATTTCCGTGGTGTTTCCATCCTTTTCTGAGGTTCCCAGGTGTTTGGCCAAGCTTCCCTGTGCAGAGCCTTGGTCCCCTTGAAAAATGCTCAAGTCTCCCATTGACTTCAATGGGGTTCGTTATTCGAAACGAGCACTCGAGCATCGGAAAAAGTTTGACTTGAATAACGAGCACTGGAGCATTTTAGTGCTCGCTCATCTCTATTAATAACATAATAATAATTCTTTACTTATATATGATTACGCAGCGCTGCACAAAGCATGCCAAATTGGTCCTTGACCTCCTTTATCATCTTTTTAGAAGGTTTGAGTGGACCAACTATGGGTACAGCTATATTAAGAGTCCAGGCAGTCCACCGCAACCTTAGGCCTCATGCATAGAGCAGTATATAGCAGGTGAGCACAGTATTTGGAAAGATAGGACGACTACCGCCATATTCTCAGGCTCAGAGACTGGACGTGAACACGATTGCCTGTAATACATTATTATTAGGTTATTTCTCTATATTACAACAAATGAAAAAAAAAAAAAGAAAAAACTAAAGAAATGGAGGCACTTAAATCACAAAATGGGCTGAGGGATCTACACGTGAACTTCAATGCGAGAGGCTGCGACCGAGAGATTAAGAGACAAAATCATATAGAAAGGTGCCCATTTCCACATGTCTAATGAGTAGGAGGAGGTCTGGACTCCATGAGAGCACTTGGTCAGGTCTGCAGACACCCAGGAATATGTGGGGCAGTAAAGTAGACACCCTTGTAGGGGCAATGATGCTGGGTTCACACACCACATCTTACACATGAAATGGACTACAATTCTTTGCCCTCATCTTGTAAATTTAAAGGAATCCTACCTTCAAAATTAAGCATGATAATTTATGTAACATCATTCTAAAAGAATATTACTATTCTCAATTACACTTTTGTTTTAGGAAATTTGGTTAAAAATTTAGTTAAACGTCAGAGAAATCTACCATCGCCATCAATCATGATGGCACATACTCATAGATCCAGGCACCCTGACTGTGAGGATCTTCTTATATTTGTTATCCATGGCCTCCTTCCTTCTAAAATCAACTTTTAAAATTATTAGAATTATCTACCAGAACCCCTCTGTGCTGTAACTTCAAAGGGTGTCACACAGTCTCACCCCCCTCTCTTCCTTTTATAAACACGCAGCAGCACACAGTAGAAAGGGGAAGTGCTGAAGGAGCAGGAAGAGCGGGAAGAGCGAATGTAACAGCCTGTGGCGCTACAGCAAGGCCCTTATGGTTCTTTAGCACAATTTTAAAAGTCAATATTAGAGGGAAAGAAGCCATGAATAACAAATATCTGACGATTACCAGTCACAGCCCCTGGTTTATCATGCGTGATTGGGATGGTAGGTTTCCTCTCACATTTAACTAAACATTTAATCAAGTTGCATAAATCAAAAGTGAACTTTGTAGTATTCTATATTTTAGAAAACAGCTGCATAAATCAGCTCTCTCCCATACTCAACACTAACAGCTGATAGATAAGGAGAAGCTGATAAAGTTTCTAATGACTTAACTCCTTAGATACGAATATTTTTTTTTTTTTGTATAAGGCTTAATTATTTAGGGAAATTATTCTCTAAGAGTTCATCTCTAGTCTACTCTCCTTATCTATTGGCTGTGCACAGACTTCAGATGACTTTTTGTAAACAGGAAAACGGAGGAGCAGAAAAAGGGATAAAAAAGATTACAAAGTTAACCATTATTACCTGCACTATTCATTTCTGAAATAAGGAACTGTTGCTAATGTTTAGTTGCAATCAAAAAGCACAACTCTTAAGTTAGACAAGCCATGCATAGGAGGCAAATCCAATACATAATTTCAATAAAAGGGTCGAATGCACAAATACAAAATTTAGGATGATAGGGTTAAACAGATATTTGGGAACAACCTTTACAAAGCAGGTGGTGACAGCTTCCATTCTCTACACTGTATTGAAGGAGAGATCTTGGAATCGGTCACCATGATGAACCCAGTGTGGGCGCTGTATACCCTGCATACGCTTCATGTTTAGTACATAGAGCTGCAGGGGGCCACCCGATAAAACACAAATCTGAAACCTATGCACGGGACATTTGGATTTTAAGTGGTATTCCAACCCAACAATGGGGAAGCATGTGCAATAGGCTGAAAGCCTATTTTGTACCTTTTTTCTGAATATTTGTTGTGACTACTTGACCCTTATGGAGATGCCCTGAAATATAGCAAAGTTGATTGCTCAGAATTGAAATTCGGGGAATACAGAACCCCAAAAGCTGACACCCTGGACTTTGAGAAAAATTCACTCCACCAACTATGTTGATTTGACACAGATTTTTTTATATCAACTTTAGCAACAAAAAAGAATTGAAATTTGGGGTACACAGAACCCCAAAAATGGACACCCTGGACTTTGAGCAAAAATCACTTTATCAGCTACTGAGTACAAGCAGCTAGACGCTAGAGACAGCACATGCAGTGTGAAATAATGGGATTGCAAATGGCCGTCTGTTTTTATAGGGCTGTGACATCACATAAGCCTGCCGGTCGCTGATTGGCTTACATGTCTGCACATGTGCTTGAGGGTGTTGCTTTCATCTTCCCAGAGTTCTCTGACACGTGTAACACATTGTGCTCATAGCCATTGCTAATAAAGGGGGAAAAAAATTGTTCCCGCGAATCACCATAAACTTTGGATTCATGCCGAACTGAAGTTTTCCTTAAATTCGAAACAAATTCCACTTCCTTTAGAATCGATTTGCCCATCTCTACCAGCCGCTCCTCCTCGAGACAACAAAGAATCTACCTACATGCCTGTTTATTCCTTTCGGAAGGTGAGCAATTTACCTCGCTCTATTTAGCACGAGCGCCAACCTACGATAAATATGCCCCAAAGAGTTTATAGGGGGAAACTTGAAGAGTAAGGAGCTAGACTTAATAAACAAAGAGACACCAAACTAAACAAACTATGAACCCATATTTCAGCTTTAGAGGTGTTGACAAAGCACTCCCAAATGCTGACCCATCAGCAGCGGCCCAAGTCCCTGAGAAATTAACTAATGGGACAAATAACTCCAATACGCTAGATTTAAATATTATGCCCATGGGGACAAGGGAAATAAGCTAATGTCACACTAAAGAAAAATAGGGCAGCGACTCACATTGAGTCCACACAGGGAGGTAAACTGACAAAACTTCTGAAATTGTGGAAGCATTCTGCCTATTTTATCATAATCTCTATAATCTAAAGGAAGAGGAGTCCCACCACACACAAGACCGCGTCCAACTAACGAAAACATTTCTACAACAGTTACACCTACCTGCACTGAAGCTGCAGGGAGGGCAACCATAGTTCATCTAGGGTAATACATGGCATTTTTTATGCAACCTTAAAACCTCCCCTGGTCCTTCTCAGTATGGACGACGAAAAGGTGTTTGACCGGGTGGACTGGTTCTTTTTAACAGAAACCCTGTTTTATTTTGCCCCCCCCCCCCCAAAGTAAATTTAGCCAAAGCAGAAGCACTCTCAAGACTTACTTTCCCTTAAAATGGCAAGCATCCAAATTAAAATATTTAAGTGTATACATCACGCAGAAGTGCATTTCACTATATGGCTTACCATATGTTTCATTAATGGGCCACAAGAACCTTCTCAAGACATTCTCTATGCCCAAACTTCTATATCTCATACAGACATTACGCATAGCAGTCCCCAAAGGCTTCTTCTTAAAACTTTGGACAACCTTTATTTCTTTTTTATGGAAGGGTGGAAAAGCGAGAGTCCTGATCAAATGTTTAAAACTCAAGAGGGCGAGCAAAGAGTCCAGCTGTGGGACAAACACCTCATGTAACTGCCACAATAGTGTTACCAGGGGCACAATACAAGTGATCAGGTCGTTTTCTCAGGACATACTTATCTTAGGACACCCTTCCCCCCTTATGCCCTGTAGTCTAATACCAATACTGCTAAGACCAGATACTATATTAGAGCCTTCATCCATATGGGAGCAAATGGAACGCACCCCACTTAGGAAATTACATAGTTCCCACATGTCTGACTTAGTGAGAGAATTTCGATCACACTGCCCTACACTTAACTTTCTGCAGGAAGAGGAGCTTAAGCTAAACCAACTAGAGCTTAAAAGAAGTTTTCCTTGCTACACAACCCAACTTGGGTAGAAAAGTGGCTTCTAAAAAATTATCTAAAGAGAGGGCCCATGTCAGCTATTTATGAGTATATTCTAGCACAGGGTTAGCAGGCCAAAACTGCCTACATTCTAGGTTGGGAATCTGACCATAACACCACATTATCTAGCAAACAAATCAGATAGATGCACAAAAGGTCTCACAGGCTCTCCAGATGTGTCAAAATACAAGAAAATTCATATAAATTCATGACTCGGTGGCACAACACACAGTATTAGCTCAGAAAAGAATTGTCTTGTCGGATACTTGTTGGAGGTGTCGGAATATTGCGGTTACTCTATGCCACATGGTCTGTAGATGCCCAAAGCTGCACCGTTATTGGTCCTGGGTTGAGAAACATACTAGAGAAATTACCTTAAGCTTGAGTCTATACTTCTGTGGTTTACTAACCATACATGGTCACCATCTAAAAAGACCTAACTACACTTCTTATTCCGGCAGAAAATCTGCACAACTGCTGATTCCTACCAAATGGCTGCAGAAAGACCCACCAACCATTGCAGAGTGGCTGGATAGGATTGACAACTTGTGTATATTGAAGGAATTGGTAAACTGGTAATTAAGAACCCATGACAAATACAAAAGACTCCGGGCCCCTTGGAAAGTTTTTAAGAGTCGGCAGTCAATCAACTCCTACTAACACTACTACCTGAAGGGTTATCTGAGGATAAACTCTGTGGTTTTCTGCCCTCACAGACGGAGGCAATAAATAAACGATGTATTGGTTAGGGCCTATCTATACACATATTCGATTAAGGTTTAGAGAGACATTATTGGCTACAAAAGGTATCCTTATGATTGCAGGCTGGTCACATGATCAGTAATGCTATACCTAGTTTGTAAGAACTTGTTTAGTTTATCTTTTGTTCACCCCCCCTCCTGCCCTAGAGCCCCTCTGTGGCAACCACCCTGCACACCTTCTCACCATAACTGTCCTAACTACCATGCTTTCCTAAACAAGGCTACCACTGAGTGATGAACTTCCAACACATCCCGCCCTGGTCATTCTGTAATAAACAGGAGTCAGAGCTAACACCCTAAATGCCCACCTACCCATCACTAGTCTTGTCTTGCCCTCTTTCCCCTATACCCCCTCTCAATACCAGTTCTGCAGCTACTGGTACATTACAACCTGGGAAGATGTCAAAGTGTGAGTTTCTGCAATGGCAATTTTTCACCATGTGTTGTAATACAGTTTTGCCTTAACCCCTTAAGGATGCAGCGTTTTTTGTTCATTTTTCACTCTCCAACCTTAAAAAATCCATAACTAGAGATGAGCGAGCACTAAAATGCTTGGGTGCTCGTTATTCGGGACAAACTTTTCCAGATGCTTGAGTGCTCGTCTCTAGAGATGATCAAGCACTAAAATGCTCGAGTGCTCAAGCATTGGGAGACTCAAGCATTTTTCAAAGGGACCATGGTTCGGGAATAAAATGTGTTATTTAATTGAAAAAGAATGTCTTCTCATAAGTGATCAGATGTATGCAAACATGTGCAATCTATTTTTCACTGTTCCACGCGTATATTATCTCCCAACAAGTTAGCAGATATGAAGAACAGTGAAGAATAGAATAAAAACAGTGAACACAGTGAACACAGGATCATTTAAGTGAAAAACGCAGTGAAAAACACAGTGAAGAATAGATTGCATATGTCCCGGGATCCGCTCCTCTTCTTCCACTGAAGTCTCCCCGATCTCTCTGCCCTTCCCGATTTCTCTGCCCTTCCCTATGTCTCTGTCCTGTTCCTCGATCTCTCTGTGCTACTCCCCGATGTCTCTGCCCTCCCCGATGTCTCTATCCTGTTACCTGATTTCTCTGTCTTTCTCCCCGATGTCTATGTTCTGTTTCCTGATGTCTCTGTCCTCCCCGATGTCTCTGTGCTGCTCCCCGATGTCTCTGTGCTGCTCCCCGATGTCTCTGTCCTGCTCCCCGATGTCTCTGTCCTGCTCCCCGGTGTCTCTGTCCTGTTCCCCGATGTCTCTGTCCTCCTCACCGTGTTCTTCAATGTGTTCTTCACACATATATATTGTTCTTCACATACTATTTTGTTTGCACCGTTTCGCGCGTATCTTCCGACAAGTACGCAGATGTGCCGAACATCTGTAATCTATTCTTCACTGTGTTTTTCACTTAAATGATCCTGTGTTCTCTGTGTTCACTATTTTTGTTCTATTCTTCATTGTTTTTCACTGTGTTTTTTTTAATTAAATGCTCGATCTCAATCAGGGGAAATACTCGTCCGAGCAACGAGCCGTTTCGAGTGCCTTAATACTCGTACGAACATCAAGCTCGGACGAGTATACTCGCTCATCTCTACTCGTCTCGAATAACAAGCCCCATTGAAGTCAATGGGAGACCCGAGCATTTTTTTTATAAAACAGAACATTAAAAGAACAGTGTTACAGAACACATTATGGTATAGAACAAACAAATCGTCCAATTCGGACGTGTATACCCAGTTGCCACTAAAATATAACTTTTAATGATATTTATTTAAAAGGTAAAGACTAACACAATGCAGTAGATGAAGGAAAAGGGGTACAATTCCAATAAACTAAAGTTAAAATTACAGTCAGTTAGGTTGTCAGAGCTTTTCTTTTTTCTCTCTATAGTGGATCGGGGGGCAGGTCATATGAGTGTTATTCCAGTGTAATGATGATATGCTCCGGATTAGTTTTAACTTCTCACTGTAGTCTGTTTAGTGAAAAGAACTCCAGAAGGCATTCACTCCTACTTTTCTGTTTGGAAGCCTTCAAAGGGTATATGTGGGGGTGCATAGGTCCTCCCTACCTAGAGGTAGGTATCGCCCTTCTGGTGACCTCACACTCCAAGGATTAGAGCAATCCTGCCTCTCTAAACCCTTTTATTGAATTCCGGTATATACTTTGTAAATTCTACACTTAGGTAGGTATTTTATACACTGCACTCAATATATTCACGCTTCACTGACATCCCTCTTTTGCTCTACAACTCTACTGCTGAGCTAAAAACCTAACAATATAGCCCCCCCGACATGTTTCACTGCATAAAGCAGCGTCCTCAGGGGTGCCGGGGTGTTTTGCTTGTAAGAACACATTGAAATAACACTATTCTTCACTTTGCAGGTGTGCGCGCGTGTCTCCCGCTAGGTTCGGAGATGTTCGGAACATCTGGAATGTGAATAATAGTGTTTTTTCAATGTGTTCTGCAATTAAATGCTTCTGTGTTCACTGTTTTTAATGTTTTAATTCTATTCTTCACTTTGCAGATGAGCGCACGTATCTCCGAACCTATCGGAAGACACGCACGCACATCTGCAAAGTGAAGAATAGAATTAAAACATTAAAAACAGTGAACACAGGACCATTTAAGTGCAAAGTGAAGAATAGTGTTATTTCAATGTGTTCTTACAAGCAAAACATCAGGAAACATTACAGGAAATATCTGTAATATTTTATTAAACAATAAAAACACTGTTCTTCACTTAATTTAATGCTCGATCGCGAGCAGGGGAAATACTCGTCCGAGTAACGAGCCTGCCCGAGTATGCTAATACTCGACCGAGCAGTATACTCGGACGAGTATACTCGCTCATCTCTAGATCTCATACTTAGGCCTATGCTTCAACCAAATACTGGAACCCAGAGGTCCAGCAATAGACAACCCAGTTTGTAAACTACTAGGGTCTATTTCCTTGTGGGCAATGAAGAGTAGGTGGGGCCAAGGATCCCCAGTATTGCAATGCTCATACTGGTCATTCTGCAGCATTAGATGGTTGCAGAACCATTAAGTATTCCTCAGAATTTCTGCATATGCATCTATGCATGTTTTGTGCAATGGGGCATCTGCTCTCAATGGAGAGAAGAGAGTTAAACTTCTTCCAAGCACCTCCATGAGAGCAAATGATTACAGTGTCCAGTTCTCCTTTCTCCAGAAATCATCTGTTTTTTATGCCATACATCAGGATCAGATCCTATGACAAATCAGCTTTTATTTTCAAGGGTGGTTAGATGTCATGCAGGTAACAACCATTGGGTTACATCATTTTTTAATACACAGTAATATCTTCCTATTGTTAGGACACTTTGGGGCAGATTTACTTACCTGGTCCATTCGCGATCCAGCGGCGCGTTCTCTGCGGTGGATTCAGGTCTTCCGGCGATTCACTAAGGCAGTTCCTCCGACGTCCACCAGGTGTCGCTGCTGCGCTGAAGTCCGCCGAGGCCCGCTGGAGTACACAATCCTATTCCTGGTGAAGGTAAGCGCGTGTCCAGCGGCACTTTTTTTTTAAAAATGTGTCGGTTTCTCCGTCCCCCGATTTCTGTTGCGTGCATGCCGGCACCGATGCGCCACAATCCGATCGCGTGCGCCAAAAACCCGGGGCAATTCAGGGAAAATCGGCACAAATCGGAAATATTCGGGTAACACGTTGGGAAAACGCGAATCGGGCCCTTAGTAAATGGCCCCCTATATGTCTACAAGAAACCCATTTCTCTCAATTACATAGCCCAAAGTTTTCACACTAAAAATTCCCCATAATTATCTCAGCCAAGGCACCAAAAAAAGTTGCAGGGGTTACCATAGCAATAAGAGACAATCTAGATGTCAAAATACACTCATCACTAACAGATGAAAGTGGTAAATATCTAATATTGATATACTCAATTAGAAATATACGTTTCACGCTGGTCAACATTAGAGATGAGCGAGCACTAAAATGCTCGGGTGCTCGTTATTCGAGACGAACTTTTCCAGATGCTCGAGTGCTCGTCTCGAATAACGAGCCCCATTGAAGTCAATGGGAGACCCAAGCATTTTTCAAAGGGACCATGGTTCAGGAATAAAATGTGTTATTTAATTGAAAAAGAATGTCTTCTGATAAGTTAGCAGATGTATGCAAACATCTGCAATCTATTCTTCACTGTTCCGCGCGTATATTATCTCCCGACAAGTTATCAGATGTGAAGAACAGTGAAGAATAGAATAAAAACAGTGAACACAGGATCATTTAAGTGAAAAACGCAGTGAAAAACACAGTGAAGAATAGATTACAGATGTTCGGCACATCTGCTTACTTGTCGGGGTGATACGCTGTCCCGGGATCGCTCCTCTTCTTCCACTGAAGTCTCCCCGTGCTGCCCGATGTCTCCCCGTGCTGCCCGATGTCTCCCCCGTGCTGCCCGATGTCTCCCCCGTGCTGCCCGATGTCTCCCCGTGCTGCCCGATGTCTCCCCCGTGCTGCCCGATGTCTCCCCGTGCTGCCCGATGTCTCCCCCGTGATAAGTTTTGCATTTATTTACAAAAAAAAATTAAAAATGATGAATTTTTTTTAAAATTTGCCATTTTCGAAATTAAAAATCATTGCGTTTTCAGGCAGATAGATTTACCACCTCCAGCCTAATCCACTAAGTGATGACGTAGTACGCGCATGTCTCGAGGCAATGCTGCGCTTGCCCAACTAACACCAATGCTGAACGAATCGCACCTCACCTCGGGTCACCTTGACTAGGCAGGAAGATAGATAGGTGTAAGGCGTCATGCCGAGATCTGGAACCCGGAGGTTCGCGCCTGAGGAAGACTGATGGGACTGACGAGCCGGCCGTGGATGTTGTAACCAGCAACGGGAGACTGATAGGAGGTGGCGTGTGAGGAGAGAGATCGCACCCGACCCTGGCGCTGCTGAGACCGGAGACCGGTGAGACTGTAGATACGAGTTGGAGTAGGAGTAGTGTCAATAGCGGAGCGCCTCGCAGTGGCATCCTCCTATCGGAAGTGTGCTGACAATATCTGTGGCAGGTTGAATTGTGCAGGAACGCGCGGTGAGACACAAAAGTTATTGCATCATGGAGGAGCAGCGGAGGTGTAAAATACATCAGTGTGTGGCGGTGGCGGTGCGGGCTGTTGGTGACTGTCGGGGGTGGCCGGTTTCGCGTGGTGCCTAGCTTAGCTGGGTGGCAATCGTCTGCCCGTCAGTGCAACAAACTCCTGCCGAGGGTGGGCTCTTTTCGGAGCTGTTGGTGAGCGGCCGGGTGTAATCACCTGGTGTGCTCACTGGCGGCGACGTGGATAAGAGGCGCTACCGGCTGTGGTGATTGGCGCTGTGGGGCGGCGGGGCCGCCGGCTGCGGGGTCGCGCGCTGATCTAGTTGCCTCTCCTACCTGTTCCACTGCCCGTCACCTAGACTGCGGTATATTACCCTTACCAATTCATACCCTGCTCTCCAACAAAGATCACTAATGGAAGAACTATTGAAAGTCATACTAACCATGCCATACTAACATACCGCAAACTTGCACTCAGGGCCGGCTCCAGGTTTTAGTGGGCCCCTGGGCGACAGAGCCCTAGTGGGCCCCTTTATGGGCCGCCCTCCAGTAGTCACACTGCCCCCCCCCATCCCCGTGTACACATTCCTCCCTCCCCCCTGGTTACACACCACCGCCCCCTCCTGTATAACACACTGCCCCCCTCCTATATAACACTGCCCCCCCTGTATACCCTGCCCCTTATACACACATGGCCCCCCTCGTATACACCACTGCCCCCTCTGACGAACCCCCCTCTGTATACACACTGCCCCCCCTCCTGTAACATACACACTGCACCCCCATGGATCCGTATACGACTGTCCCCACCGTCCTGTAGTACACACTTGCACAAACCCCCGGGTCTGGACAATCGGTCACACAGGACAGGGGGGGGAGGCCTGGCCACGGGCGCGGGATCCTGATATGACACCCGGAACACTGCCCCCGGGTCTCTGGGGTAGTAGCAACCAGCAGCTGTGACCTACCCGAGGGGGAGGACAGATAACAGGAGGAGGGTGGGCAGTGTGTATACACAGGGGGGGCAACAAGAGTATTGTGTATACAAACAGATCTGTTGGAGCTGGGGCATATAAGTGTGTATACAGGAGTGGTTACTAGATGTTTAACCACCCCCTGCCCCGCTCCTGTCTACACCCCCCTTTCAGCGCGCCGATCTACGTGGCCTATCCTAACGGTTACACTTGACCGTCACCTAGACTGCGGGTATATTACCCTTACCAATTCATACCCTGCTCTCCAACAACGATCACTAATGAAACTATTGAATTCATACTAACCATGCCATACTAACATACCGCAACTTGCACTCAGGCCGGCTCCAGGTTTTAGTGGCCCCTGGGCGACAGAGCCCTAGTGGGCCCCTTTATGGGCCGCCCTCCAGTAGTCCACACTGCCCCCCCATCCACCCGTGTACACATTCCTCCCCTCCCCCTGTTAAATCCACCGCCCCCTCCTGTATAACACACGCCCCCCTCCTATATACACACTGCCCCCTCCTGTATACACACTGCCCCCCCTATACGCACACACCCCCCTGTGTACACCTGCCCCCTTCTGTACACACTGCCCCCCTCCTGTATACACACTGCCCCCCCTCCTATGTTACACATGCGCCCCCCTCTCCTGTAGTACACACGTCCCTCTGACTCCTCCGCCTTACTGTAACACACTGCCCCCCTCCTTGTAATAAACCCACGCCGCGGCCGCACCCCTTACTGACCAACACCTCCTGCCTCCCTTGTATACGCCACACACTTGACACCGCTCCTGTATTACACCCTGCCTTCCCCTCCTGTTCTATCACATCTGCCCCCCCCTCCGTATTCACAATGCCCCCCCTCCTCCTTGTATTATACCTGACGCCTCCCCTCCTGATACACCGACTGACCCCCCCTACATCCTGCTCTATCACACCTGCCTCCCCCCCCTGCCTGGTATACACCCATGAAACCCCTCCCTGGCCCCTGTTCATCGTCTACCCCTCACTGAATGCAGCTCTCTCAGTGTCGTTACTGCTTCCCCGGTATGTAATGGACCATGACATCATCAAAGGTCCTTCAGCCTTCAGCAGTGAGTGCAAATGCTCTCATCACGATCTGTGTCCGGAGGACACAGATCGCAATGAGAGAGGAAAGGAATCTCCCGGGCAGATGTCCTGCTGACCCGGGGAGATCCGTGGGCCCCTCCAGTACCCCGGGGCCCCGACACTTGCCCGGGTTAGCCGGGTGCTGGCGCCGGGCCTGCTTGCACTGCTCATTGACTAACCAGAAATTTTAACAGAAGGGAAGAAAAAAAAAAAAAAATCAGACAGTTCCTACACAGACCTCACAATAGATAGAGCACATCGTCTTACTAAACCGAAATTTCTGCCAACCACAATACCAGCGGACGTTCTGGTGAGAGTGCATTTTTTTCATATAAAGGAAGAGATATTGTATCAAATGAGACAAAAACATCCACTACCAGTTAAATATAAAGACATCAAGATATTTCAAGACCTATCTATTGCCACATTAGGGAAACGTAAGGAGTTGTTGGATTTTACTCGGACCCTTAGTGAGAAGGGCATAAGGTATAAGTGGGGGTACCCCTTTAAGCTAATTTTTAGAAAAGATGACTCCACTTATGTTTGCACATCGGGTAGTGAGCTCACGGAATTATTTAAAAAATGGGATTGGCCTGTAACAGAAGTGACTCAAGATCATTTTTTTCCAAGTTATTATCCTTTTCCTTATTTTTAAGATTAATAGTTTAATGTTAAGTTCCACATAGTCTTTGGGATCTTTACTAACCAAAATTCCTAAATAGCGCATCTTTTCTACCACCGGAAGATTTTCTACACAGTTTACCGACGGCATAGTCTCAAGTGGTAAGTATGAGGACTTCCCCCAATTTATTTTGATTCCTGAGAGTCTTCCGAATGTTTCTATTAACTCTATTACTACTTTTAAGCCTTTTTCCGCATTATCCAGGAATAGAAGCAAATCATCAGCATACAATAGGAGCCTTACTTCCTTTTTTCCCCAAACAAATCCCTTTAACCCTTTGGAGGCTCTGATGCAACATGCTAATGGTTCTAATGCCACTGCAAATAGTAGGGGTGATAAAGGGCACCCCTGCCTAGTTCCCCTGTATAGCTGCCATGCTGCTGATGCTCTACCATCTATGCTGACTCTAGCGGAGGCCCTGTTATAAAGCAATTTTATCCATGCAACAAACTGCTTCCCAAATCCCATCTTTTCCAGGACTTCCCAGATGTAGTCCCACTCGACGCGGTCAAAAGCTTTAACCGCATCGAGCGAGACCACCGCCCTCGTCCCCGATTTCTCACAAGGGACCTGTAGGTACCACCACATTTGTGAAATGTTATCTCTGACCGATCTCCCCGGCATGAACCCCGATTGATCTTCATGCACCACTGACCGTACCACCTTTTGTAGTCTAGCTGCAAGTATTTTGTCAGAGTTCAGCAAGGAGATCGGTCTGTATGAATCACATTCCTGCGGACATTTCCCCTCTTTCAAGATTAAAACAATGATTGCCTCCCTCATAGAGTGTGGCAGCAGTTTTTCCGACAGTGAGTGATTATAAACCTTTAGCAGTAACGGGAGCAGTGTTTCCCCATATTGAGTGTATACCTCTGGCGGAATCCCGTCTGAACCCACAGCTTTCCCTCTTGCCAAATTTCTCAGGGCATCACCCAGTTCTTCCAGACTCAAGGGGTTCTCCAGCATCTCTCTTTCTTCAGGAGACAAGCGGGGAACAGGGACCGAGTGTAATATCTCTCCCAGTCCCCCCTCTCCCACTCCCCTCTCCGAAGAATATAATTTTTCAAAAAACAACCTAAATTCCTCCCTGATACCTTCCGGTGTTACCACTAATGCTCCACTCCTACCCCTGATTGCATTTATTTTTTTACTCGATTTCTGAATTTTTACTATGCTTGCTAATTGTTTCATGGATGAATATTGCCCCAATATTGCCTTACCAGTATGCTGTTTAATCTCTTGTGTAGCTTTCTCCAAGCCATAACGTCTGAAGCTTTCCAGTGCTTCTAACCACGCCTGTCTATTTTCCTCCGAGGGATTCTTAATGAGTTCCCCTTCCAGATCTGAGACCTTATCTTTTAATAATTGTAGGGTCCTACTTTTTTCCCTTTTGAACAAACTAATCTGATCACGAATCAGCCCCCTAAGAAACGCCTTCAGTGTGTCCCATACCACTCGGATGTCCACATCTCCCAAGTTTCTACTAAGAAAAAATTGAATTTCCCCGTTTAAATCGATTTTATCCTTCACCAAATTGAACCAAAAGGGTTTTACTTTATAAAATATGATCCCCGTTGGGCTAGCCCTTTTTAATGTAAGACAGACAGGGGAGTGGTCCGATAGTCCCCTTGCACCAAAGGTTATGCCATCCACCATATCAATACCTATTTCATTGACCAAAACCAGATCTATTCTTGCAAGAGACTCATGTGTTTTGGAGTAGCAAGAAAAAGCTTGCCTCTCCGGATTTCTTTCTCTCCATACATCCCAATATCCCAACTCCTTTATTAATCTACCGAATAATGTATCAGAGCATGGTACTCTAGGTATTCCTACCTCTCAATCTATCTAGACCCTCATTCACCACAAAATTGAAATCCCCTATTAGAAAAATGGGTAATTCTTCATATTTTCTCAATTTATTCACAATACTCACTAGTGTACCTACTGAATCCATGGGAGGGAGGTAGATTCCCACCAACACCATTTCTATTCCATTAAGGGAGCCATGTACAATTACATATCTACCATTTCTATCAGTTTTAACCTCTTTTTCCTGGAAGTCTACTTTCTTGCATATCATTATGCTCACCCCACGGGCGAAGGAAGAGAAGGCTGCAAGTTTCTTGTAGCAGGTGCGTTTCCTGGAAGCAGATCACATCCGGCTGATAAGAGTACCTTATATACTCGAGTATAAGCCTAGTTTTTCAGCACAAAAAAATGTGCTGAAAACCCAAACTCGGCTTATACTCGAGTAAAAAATATATAGGTTTTAACAGGTTTTTGTGGTAAAATTAGGGGCCTCGGCTTATACTTGGGTCGGCTTATACTCGAGTATATACGGTAACTTAAATCAAACACTGCTTTCCTTTTTACCCTGTCATTTAAACCACGCACGTTCCAAGATAATATTTTAATCATTCTACTTTAAACATAAGAGGAATAGACAGATCTGAGACCTTATCTTTTAATAATTGTAGGGTCCTACTTTTTTCCCTTTTGAACAAACTAATCTGATCACGAATCAGCCCCCTAAGAAACGCCTTCAGTGTGTCCCATACCACTCGGATGTCCACATCTCCCAAGTTTCTACTAAGAAAAAATTGAATTTCCCCTTTTAAATTTTTTATCCTTCACCAAACTGAACCAAAAGGGTTTTACTTTATAAAATATGATCCCCGTTGGGCTAGCCCTTTTTAATGTAAGACAGACAGGGGAGTGGTCCGATAGTCCCCTTGCACCAAAGGTTATGCCATCCACCATATCAATACCTATTTCATTGACCAAAACCAGATCTATTCTTGCAAGAGACTCATGTGTTTTGGAGTAGCAAGAAAAAGCTCGCCTCTCCGGGTTTCTTTCTCTCCATACATCCCAATATCCCAACTCCTTTATTAATCTACCGAATAATGTATCAGAGCATGGTACTCTAGGTGTACAGGTATTCCTACCTCTCAATCTATCTAGACCCTCATTCACCACAAAATTGAAATCCCCTATTAGAAAAATGGGTAATTCTTCATATTTTCTCAATTTATTCACAATACTCACTAGTGTACCTACTGAATCCATGGGAGGGAGGTAAATTCCCACCAACACCATTTCTATTCCATTAAGGGAACCATGTACAATTACATATCTACCATTTCTATCAGTTATAACCTCTTTTTCCTGGAAGTCTACTTTCTTGCATATCATTATGCTCACCCCACGGGCGAAGGAAGAGAAGGTTGCATGATAGTAATGACTCAACCAAGGTTTTGACAATTTCCTGCAAGTTTCTTCTAGCAGGTGCGTTTCCTGGAAGCAGATCACATCCGGCTGATAAGAGTAACTTAAATCAAACACTGCTTTCCTTTTTACCCTGTCATTTAAACCACGCACGTTCCAAGATAATATTTTAATCATTCTACTTTAAACATAAGAGGAATAGAAACAAAATTGCCAATACATAATGAAATGATCCCTTTGTCAACCGCCAACAACCCCCCCCCCCCCCCCCCCCTCCCCTACCAATTGTCCAGGATATAATACTCCTGAACTCATCTTGGAGCAATTTTTTAGCTAGAATTGGAAGCATCGCCCCATTCCCTCAGATCTTAACAACTCTTTCTACCCACTCATTAGCCTCCCCTGCATTCTCAAAAAAAATAGTTTTCCCTTCAAACACCACTTTCATTTTGGCTGGGTACATTAAGGAATATATAATCCCTTTTTCTCGCAGCCTTTTTTTAACAGAGATATAACTAGCACGTTTTTTCTGCACTTCCTGCGGATAATCCGGAAAGATCATAATGGATGAGTTATTATATTTCATATCACCCATGGACCTAGCTGCTTTTAAGATATTGTCCCTGTCTCTCAGTGACAGTAGCCGGACCAGGATCCTTTATAATACAGTTACTTGTATTTTTTACCCGGGACAATTGAGGGGGGATTTCGGCTATAGACACACTCCCGCCCCTTCAGGAAGAGGGGATAGCGATGAAACGAGAATTAGAGTGGGATCTATAAGTTAAATACATGAAACCCAATGTTAAGCGTTGATTTCAAAATAAGCGGAATTTTTTGAATACTGGTTGGCATCTTTACTACTCCAATTCCTTGACAAAAGAATTTTTATTGTCAGTTTTGTGATTTTCATACATACTAACCATAATTTTCTTTGTTTCTAAGAATCTTCTCGCGAATCGACTTTTGTCACGTACACAATTATCTGGACACCGTCTGTGGCTCCACAGCTGATCGGGGAGGGCTTCTTTCTTCTTGCAGGGGTGTCTCCATGAATGACACCCGTGGTGAGTGCCCCCACAATTACTTTTGACAGATTGACTTTTTTTGGCTTTTGTGCGGAGTTTCTAGCCCCATACTTTTGGGTAGTTGCCTAACCTACCTATACTCGATATCAATGGTACCTTGATATCTGTACTGCATTTCATCTATTACGGGTCATAATCTTAGGCATAACTGTAAAACCCCTTAAGGACGCAGGTTTTTTTGCTATTTTCTCACTCTCCAACCTTCAGTTCGCCTTTGGAACATTTGTGGCGCCATTTCCATCTCGGAGGTCACCGCCGGCTTACTGTAAACTGATACCTATGTGTCTGTGATTTTTTACGTGGCAATATAAGTTAAGGTGGTTAAAGATTTTCACCTCTAGGACTCATCGTTCATTTTATGTATTTAGAGAAAGTTGTCACATTTTTATGTAAACGGAGGTTTTACAGAAATAACTTCCTTTACTTAAATGACGGTCCCCGGACGTTCAAAACCTAGGGTGCGCAAGCCACAACAATCTCCTATGCCCATCCACATTTATCACGTGTACTCAAGATGGCGCATCAGTAGCGAGTTGTACTGAGCGCCATGCGTGAAATGCGCAATAGAGATCTCGCACGGCCACTACACTCGTTACTGGACAGCGCACTAGCGTCCTAGGAGCGCGCTAGAGTTTTTGTCTAGCAACACATGGCAAGGAGGAGGTTACTCTACAGGTGACTTATACTCGATAACTAATGTAAATTGATGTCTGTATGGTACACGATCACTTGATCACATATGCTGTATACACTTTATATACTGGTAAAGGGGTGTGGACACTGAAGGGGTTAAACTGTGATGGGCCGGTATGTTTCCCCTGAGTTTTGCTATTATGCAAGGCCTTAGTTGCTGAGGGTGTGTTGTCCAGCACCTTGGGCACAGGGGATGGGAGCACCTATCGGTTTTGCATAAAGCCACTGAAGCAGCTGGAACTTGTCTTCTCTGGAAGAGGCTGGAGAGCATCAGCCTTGACCACTGTGCCTGGAGCCAGCCATGGTTTTTGTAGTGGTGAGTCAGAGAACCAGTGTGTTTAGTTAGCTACCTACGGTTAGATGTTATTAATTTTTGTTTTTGATTGCCTGAATGTAAAAGCTGCGCTTATATATTTATCCTTGCTGATAATAACACCAGGCGAGACTGTTTTGGGACTATACTGGTGTCACATGTCGTGACTGCCATCACAGCACCCTCGCACCACCACGGTCTCTACTGGGGCCAAAACCCTCACAAGGGAACCTACTATTAAAATTGTGTTTATGTAAAGATCATGTTAAATTCTACTTTATTGTAAATGTATGCAAATGATTTGTTACCTGAGATGAGTCACAACTACAAGAGTATTAGATCTGTATGCACCTTGGACCCAAATGCCTGACAAGCTGGTCACAGCCGAAGTTGCTTGAGGTGGAATAAAACTATCTATCTATCTCATATCTATCGCCTATCGATCTCATAATAGTCTCATATCTATGCCTATTCTATCTATCATCTATCTATCTCAGATCTATACTATCTCTCTTGAATGGATGTCACCCTGATGCTCCCGTAAGTAATCCTTCTATATTTTGCTCTGGTGTATGTCTATCTCACATATTGGGAGACATTAACTCCTAGTCAGTTATATGTTTGAGCGTTTTTTTAGCGCAAAATCTTGGGCACTTTCGTGTAATTTGACACATTTATGCGCCATTTTCTGGCGCACGGAAAGTTCGGCACTTTGTGGTTTTGGTCTGACATAGTTATTGCCTCCTATACAGATGTTTTGAATGTATCTACACAGATTTGCGGCATAAAAAGGCGCCAAAAATAGGCGCAAAAAGTGCAGGTGCATCCAAAAAAAATCACTTTTATTACTAAAAACATAAATTTTAGGTTCCAAAATGAAAATTCCCTCATGTCAACATGGAAATACTTCGACAGTTTTAAAATGTGAAATTTCTCCAGTAACGGCTCCACATTGTCTCTAGGATCATTTGTGTGACTGATTATTTGTTATTGTATTACGATCTGAAATATTATCAGTCTCCATTCATGTGAATTAAAGAACAAGAAAGACTATTTCAGCAAGAATTATTTATTTATTTTATAATATCTGTAAACTTTTAGTCCGTGCAGTTACATTACAATGATGTTTTTTTTTTTTTTTTGTTGCAGAGATGAACCCTGAACGTTTTGTCACATTCTTCACTCATCTCTCTTGCATTATGCCTGCTACAAATGAGATCACACAATTTGAGACAAATCTGTGGCGCTAATTTAGGCGCAACATGAATCGCACATGAGACAAATTCCAAAGGCATTTACTAAGGCAAGAACTATAATCATAGATCTCAAGCCAAAAAAGAGAACAAACCAGGCGCAAAAAATAGGCCCCAAACTGCGACCCATCTAGATTAATGTCCCCCATAGTTTATTTGTGACCTATGAGAGTATAATCTCCTGGCCGTTCCATTATAGCATAGTATTAACATTATTGACAGCCAGTCCTACTATTTATAATGTCACAATGAAGGTTTATGTTTTCAATCAACCTTTACCTCTACATAAAAACTCTAATATAATGTGAGGTATTATATTATGACCCATCATGACAGTGGAGGAGTCATGTATCTATGTCCTGGTGACTGATGAAGGACGTGGAGGCTAGAGCAGTTGTATGGTCTGCGGCCTATGACGGTGTTATGGTCTCGGCCCTATGTGAGTCATGGAGCCATTGCTATGGTCTTGCCTGTAAACATTGTTAGAGCCATTTGCTATGCGCCCAGGCCTATGACAGGTATGGACCATTGTTATGGTGTTGACCTGTGACTATGGAGCCCATTGTGATTAGGCACTATGCCTAATCACGGTGTATGGGAGACATTGTTATGGTCTCCGGCTATGAACTGTGTACTGAAACCATTTTTAGGTATTGGCCTAGGACGGGTATGAACGCCATTGTTTGGTCTCGGCCTATGAAAGGTGTATGGAGTCAATGTTTGTGTTCCCAGCTCATGGACAGTGTATGGCTACGCCATTGTAAGGTCCTGGCGCTAGACATTGTATGGAGACATTTTTATGGCCGAGCCTATCACTGGTGTATGGACCTTGTTAGTGGTCTCAGCTATGACTGTTATGGAGCCATTGTATGGGTCTTGCTGTCTACTGACGGTTTTATAAACGCCATTGTTTGCTCAGATATTGACAAGTATAGATTCTATTGTATGGTCTCGGCCTATTACAGTGTATGGAGTATGCTATGATATTGACCTACAATGGAGATGGAGCACATGTTATGGTCTGTGGCCTATGACACTTGTATAGAGCCATTGTGTATAGTCTCAGCTTTGAGACGTTTTGGAAGCTATTGTTATGAGTCCTGGCCCTATGACGGTGTATGGGTCATGTGTTCTAGTACACTTGATATCTAGCGGTACATCAGGGTTCCAAGGCATAGTAGAGGCCCCGAAAAATGTAAATTGTCAGCGGCTTAATCTAGGATGGATTTACTCCTGGAAATGGGTGTTGCGTCAGGAATTGTTTATGATGGCCTATTTTCAGTAGTTGATTGTTTGGAGCATGACAAACAACACCCATATGATCAACTGTTTGATGCCCCTACACAAAAAGTCTAGGAGGGAAGCAAGCTGGCTCCTTGCCCCTGTAGTGTTCAGAATCTCTACTGGAAGACGTGGCTCTTAATGAAAAGGTATGCTAGCCCGTGCTGAAAACATGGTCAAGGAGTCACATGCCTCTAGTTCTATGTCACGTCCCCTTGTGGTGTCTAGATGACCAAGATGGTCTCGGTGCCAACTCTTGAACTATTGATGGTCGATCCTATGGGAGCCCCTTTGTACCAATCTCTGTAAAAGACTGAAGGCACAGTAAAATGGGTATGCCCACGTGTGGATGTATTCTTACATTTCCAGGAGGAATCCGTGGACAGAGTTTCTAAGAAAAATAATTTTATGGCGTTATAATGAGCACATCACACAACCAATAATGACATAACTTTCTATAGAGCTAACCTGTGTGTAGACATTGTGGTTATGACATCATCATTGAAAGGGTTGTGGGACCTCAGTTCTTGCGAATGGTTCTTCTAAACACATTGGGACACAACATGCAATATGATATTAAGGCATGTTCATGTTTAATAAATATCATGTTCACTAAATATCCTGTTTCTTAGGGAAAACGTTTAAAGGGTTTTCCCATCGGGGCACTTACATTATGTTTAATGTCATTTCCATATGTAAATCATTCTCTGATTGGATGTTATTCAAAAATGTTCTTGTGTGAAGATAAATTTCTCATAACTGTTTCCATGTTGTCCTTAGAAATTCGATACATCCTGGATAGTGACACCTCACATTTTGGCAGCGTGGCCAGACATGCGGCTACTGAGCCCGCCTGACACTTGGATTCAGTGATTCATTAACCACCATGGACGGCTGAAAGGAATCTACAGTAACTGCGCTACTTTATATACAAAAAAACTCACTCCCGCAGAGGGGCGTATCCGAGGGACACAGACTGTTGTTTCTAAGGGACCATATGGGCAACAGTTATGGAGAGCTTGATCTTCACACAGTTTTTTTAATAGATTAATTGAAGAATGTATATACAGGCAGTCCCCGGTTACATACAAGATAGGGTCTGTTAGGGTTGTTTCTTAAGTTAATTGTAGTAATTCGGAACTGTATATTTTTCATTGTAATCCAGCCAGAACTTTTTTGGTCTTGTGACAATTGGATTTTTAAAGTTTTAATTTGGGTTGTCATAAGAATCATGATTAACAATAAAAGCTCATTACAGACACATGTCATAACTGTTACAGCTGATATTGTAGCCTGGAACTAGTACAATAAATTACCAATATCCAGTGGTCCGTTTGTAACTAGGGGTCGTATGTAAGTCGAGTGTTCTTAGTAGTATGGGACCGCCTGTATATGGCAGATTAATAAAATTGAATGTAAATGCGAAGACGAGATTTACCCCTTTAAGTTTGTGGCAGATCTGTCTTAGAGCTGACATCATGGATCTATATTTGGAGACTTCAGAGATGTAGGTTGGCGTGCAATGACTCCTTGGAAATGATGATGTTAAGTAGATCTCAGCTGATCCATGTAAGGCTACAACATGTAATGGGCTGCATACCAGGGATGTTTTGGGTTCGTTGGAGATGGAGGGGTGAGTCCTCCTAGAGAGGAGGCTACCCAGCTCGTCACAGTGCGTGAGAGATGATAACTCAACACACGTGACTGGAGTAATAGACCTCAATGGTGGCGATTATCTTCCCCAAATTGGCATCAGATCATGGCCACTGCACGTGTGCATTAGGCCTAAGAGGGAACTTTGGGACCCTCTAAGAACAATACGGGGGAGCTGTACTAATTCTTGAATAAAATATTAGCCAAAATTGCTGCTCTGCTGATCGCCTGCTTGGATATGGCGGATCACTGGAGGTTTATATGTATGTGTATAGGAATGAGACGTCTCCTCTTCTTCCCCCTCGCTCTCATTACTGTATTATACTATTACAGATCGAATGGTATTTTGGCCATTAGTATAGAGATGTCAGGACGTCACAGGTGTGAAGAGGACCATAACAGGTCTGTATGGGAAATCCTTCAAACCATAATCCAGTGAACGTGCCTGGTGATAATATGGATCTTACACATGATTTCTATAGATGGAGTTTTCACAATCTTTTGTTCAACCAAGAAAGATTCTCTATGAGTCATTTAGATGCGACATTTAGGATCACTATAAGGATTACATCTGAGCCCCTAGCAATCCCACCAGACCGGTCCCTCCCTCCCCCCATCCATGCCACTGCAATATAGGTTATTTTACAGCAAAGAAAATAAGTATGCAGATGCCCTATATTCCTTAGTTTCCATCCAGTAAACCCTCCTCGGGTAGGGAGAAGAGGAATGTCTCCATGGAAGACAACCCTCAACTGGCTGGATATATCAATAATAAGGTAGATCTTTTTCAATCAATTTTTTTTTAGCTCTCAACTCTTCTTTTCATCAGGGTGTCCCTTGAGGAATCTGGTTATGCTGGATTTTGGAGCCAATTATAGAACATTTCTCCCCTTTTTCTTAGCTCTCGAAGAACCATATCCCTGTCCTAGAACAGACTAATTTGGTCAAAATGGCACATGGGTATGCGCCAGGCATGGTTTACAACTGGGACCCATGAGACTCATTCTACCACAAAATATGAGTGAATGTGTTCCTTCCCCAGCACTTCCGTGAACCAGTTCTATATGAACTTCACTGTATCCTCTGTTCCACCCCTCGGGGAAGCCAACCAACCGAACGTGACGCATTCGGACCTATCCTCTAAATCTGTTATCTTGGCCTGCAATTCTTTTTTTTTCTACTCTATTCTAGACATGATTTTGTTGTCTATCTAGTGTTCCTTCATTTTTGAAAGACGTTCGCCGCGTTCTTAATGCGACCCCTGATTTTATTTGATCCTCACGGGATTTTCAGTATATCCTTTCTAGTGTCTCTAAAATGATCTTTTAGCCCCTCCATAGATTGTGTTTGTTTATGACAAGCTTGAAGGATTTCTTCCAAATGGGGGGATTGCCTTCCGGGGCTCCTCATATCACACAACTAGGGTGAAAATCTAGAACCTGTTTCGGTTTTCTCTAGCAGGCTTTGTCTGCTTCCCCAGAGGGGTTTTTCAAAAATTTATTAGCTTGTGTTAACTTCTCCTTAGGAGACTAACACTCAGTAGATTTGCGCACAGCTTTTGGTGGCGATATTGACGTCAGAGAGGAAAACAGGCCACTATTTCCACTGTTGTCCCCCGTACCTATGTTGTTGTTTCTTCCACTGTACCCCTTTTTTTTTTAATAAATTTTATTATAGTACAAAAAACATTACAGGTTTTTACAAGACAAATTGCCATCCAACAGTATAACGTTCTGGCATTAATACAAAGACATATAAAGTATTACTTTCCCACCCTCCCTTAAACCCACCTCTGACGGTTGACAAGTTATCCTTATCACATTTTTACAAAAGAAAAAGAAAAAAAACTGAAGAGGACAAAAAAACAACATCCTGTGGTTTAACATGATCTTTTGATCCATTCCTCCCAGACTTTTCTGGTTTGACCTTTCTCCAGTGCCTCCTGTTGCTCTGCATAGCCTAGAATATCCAACCTACTTCCCATTCCTTTACCCTGGTGGGTTCCCTATTCTTCCATAGGTATAAAATTAGCTTCCTTGCTAGAAGAAGACCTTTTAATACATAATTGGTATGACTTGGTGGTCCCAAAATACCATTTGAGCCCAGTACACACACCTGAATATTCCATGGAATGTCACACTGAATATTGACTGCGTCTATCTACTACTCCTAGCCAGTAACTATAGAGCTTTGGACAATGCCAAAGCATGTGTACAAGATCTGCATCAAACAGGTCACACCTGGGACATTTTTTCTTTCTTATCCCAAATTGGTTCAATCTTTTTGGTGTATAATGTACTCTATATTATATACAATGTTGAAACAGTGTAGGACATTTTTTGTAATTTGTTAATTGTTCCAGTAGTCAACCTACTCTACCACTGTTAAATCCGGTACATCCTTTTTCCATTTCTCATAACATTCTTTACAGGAGGTATATTCTCATCTGTCACCAGTACTTATACCTTGGACATAAACCTTTTTTCCTAAGCTGCCGAGAACACAATGCTTCTATTGGATGTGGCACCTCCCCATGTGTCCCCCTTGATTCACTGAAGGCGTTCCTCAGTTGGGCATAAAAAAAACTCCTTGACCCAGACCAAAATCGCAGCTAGATCGTCATAGGACTTCAAAGTCCCCTGTGTCATAACTGGTGCATAAATAATAACCCCCTCTCTATTAGAACCCTTGTTTGGCCTGTTGGGGCTACCATGCACTTTTTGAAACCCCACAACGGTGATTCCTTAAATACCTTTACACCCTATTTTTGATTTAGTCATTTCCATACCCCTGCATTAAAGCGCAGCTAGGATATTGGGCTTTAAGTTCGCCAAGTGAAAACCCCGTTTCCAATATTCCCCATATGTCATATTTTGGCAAATTCATATCTACTCCCTATCATATAACTTACTAATCCCTATCCCAACATTAATATTTACCCATTTGCTGCCAAAAAATAACTCAAAGGTCAGGATTGCTAGTCCCCCCTTTCTTCCGTGTAACAGTTCTCTACTTATAGTGCCCCTTTCCCTTCCAAAAAATGCACTGCATAAGTATGTATTAGCCCCCTTCCATCCTTATCTCGGATTAATGTTTTCCGAAAAAATTTTTGTGCAGAACCACTGTGTAGTTCTGAAAGAAAAACTAAATTTGTGGCAATATCATCATTTTGAAAACTACTGTCCTCGCAGCCAACGAGAGATTCATTTTTTTCCAAGTTATTATCCTTTTCCTTATTTTAAGATTAATAGTTTAATGTTAAGTTCCACATAGTCTTTGGGACTTTACTAACAAATTCCTAAATAGCGCATCTTTTTCTACCCCGGAAGATTTTTACACATTTTACCGACGGCATAGTCTCAAGTGGTAAGTATGAGGACTTCCCCCAATTTATTTTGATTTGAGAGTCTTCCGAATGTTCTATTAACTCTATTACTACTTTTAAGCCTTTTTCCGCATATCCAGGAATAGAAGCAAATCATCGCATACATAGGAGCCTTACTTCCTTTTTTCCCCCAAACAAATCCCTTTAACCTTTGGAGGCTCTGATGCAACATGCTAATGGTTCTAATGCCACTGCAAATAGTAGGGGCGATAAAGGGCACCCCTGCCTAGTTCCCCTGTATAGCTGCCATGCTGCTGAGCTCTACCATATTGCTGACTCTAGCGGAGGCCCTGTTATAAAGCAATTTTATCCATGCAACAAACTGCTTCCCAAATCCCATCTTTTCCAGGACTTCCCAGATGTAGTCCACTCGACGCGGTCAAAAGCTTTAACGCATCGAGCGAGACCACCGCCCTCGTCCCCGATTATCACAAGGGACCTGTAGGTACCACCACATTCGTGAAATGTTATCTCTGACCGATCTCCCCGGCATGAACCCCGATTGATCTTCATGCACCACTGACCGTACCACCTTTTGTAGTCTAGCTGCAAGTATTTTGTCAGAGTTCAGCAGGGAGATCGGTCTGTATGAATCACATTCCTGCGGACATTCCCCTTTCAAGATTAAAAACAATGATTGCCTCCTCATAGAGTGTGGCAGCAGTTTTTCCGACAGTGAGTGATTATAAACCTTAGCAGTACGGGCGCAGTGTTTCCCATATTGAGTGTATACCTCTGGGGATCCCGTCTGAACCCCACAGCTTTCCCTCGTGCCAAATTTCTCGGGCATCACCCAGTTTTCCAGACTCAAGGGGTTCTCCAGCATCTCTCTTTCTTCAGGAGACAAGCGGGGAAACAGGGAACGAGTGTAATATCTCTCCCAGTCCCCCCTCTCCCACTCCCCTCTCGAAGAATATAATTTTTCAAAAAACAACCTAATCCCCTGATACCTTCCGGTGTTACCACTAATGCTCCACTCCTACCCCTGATTGCATTTATTTTTTACTCGATTTCTGAAATTTTACTATGCTGCTAAGTTTCATGGATGAATATTGCCCCAAATATTGCCTACCAGTATGCTGTTTAATCTTTGTGTAGCTTTCTCCAAGCCATAACGTCTGAAGCTTTCCAGTTGTTCTAACCACGCCTGTCTATTTTCCTCCGAGGGATTCTTAATGAGTTCCCCTTCCAGATCTGAGACCTTATCTTTTTATAATTGTAGGGTCCTACTTTTTTCCCTTTTGAAAACAAACTAATCTGATCACGAATCAGCCCCTAAGAAACGCTTCAGTGTGTCCCATACCACTCGGATGTCCACATCTCCCAAGTTTCTATAGAAAAAATTGAATTTCCCCGTTAAATCGATTTATCCTTCACCAAATTGAACCAAAAGGGTTTTACTTTATAAAATATGATCCCCGTTGGGCTAGCCCTTTTAATGTAAGACAGACAGGGGAGTGGTCCGATAGTCCCCTTGCACCAAAGGTTATGCCATCCACCATTCAATACCTATTTCATTGACCAAAACCAGATCTATTCTTGCAAGAGACTCATGTGTTTTGGAGAAGCAAGAAAAAGCTTGCCTCTCCGGATTCTTTCTCTCCATACATCCCAATAATCCAAATCCTTTATTAATCTACCGAATAATGTATCAGAGCATGGTACTCTAGGTATTCCTACCTCTCAATCTATATAGACCTCATTCACCACAAAATTGAAATCCCCTATTAGAAAAATGGGTATTTTCATATTTCTCAATTTCTCACAATACTCACTAGTGTACCTACTGAATCCATGGGAGGGAGGTAGATTCCCACAACACCCATTTCTATTCCATTAAGGAGCCATGTACAATTACATATCTACCATTTCTATCAGTTGAACCTCTTTTCCTGGAAGTCTACTTTTCTGCATCCATTATGCTCACCCACGGGGCGAAGGAAGAGAAGGCTGCCAAGTTCTCTGTAGCAGGTTGCGTTTCTGGAAGCAGATAACATCCGGCTGTAAGAGTACCTTATATATCGAGTATAAGCCTAGTTTTCAGCAACAAACAAATGGTGCTGAAAACCCAAACTCGGCTTATACTCGAGTAAAAAATATATAGTTTTAACAGGTTTTGTGGGAAATTAGGGGCCTCGGCTATACTTGGGTCGGCTTATACTCGAGTATATACGGTAACTTAAATCAAACACTGCTTTCCTTTTACCCTGTCATTAAACCAACGCACGTTCCAAGATAATATTTAATCATTCTACTTTAAAAATAAGAGGAATAGAAACGAAATTGCCAATACATAATGAAATGATCCCTTTGTAAACCGCCAACACCCACCCACTCCGGTGATCTTCCTGGGATAGGAGCCAGCAGGTCTAGCCCTCATTGGAACCGGTGTGCCCGGTCCACCAGAAAAACCCTGGTCCGGAGATCCCAGGAAATGTTTTTCTCAGCCCTTTGAAATAAATGGTAATGTCTACCCCTTCTGCTCCCTCTGGCAGACCTACTAATACGGAGATTGTTTCTCTAGAGCGTTTCTAAATCAATGTTTTGTTGAATGTCCAATTCTTTCCTCTCTAGATATCTTAACCCTTTTTTCCAGCCTTCTGATCTATCCTCTACCTGTCCACCCTCTCTTCCACAGCCTCAGTTCGTACTCTCAACTTGCTCATATCTTGTCTCATCATCATTAACATCGCTTTTCCGATCTCCTTTCTTTTAGGACATTACCCACTGCGTTAAGACTATGCGTAATGGGACGAGATTCTTCAGGGACACTTCTTCTTCCATCCTCCCTCCACCAGTACTGTCATCTAAGTTGGAATTTTCCATGATTTACCACAGACCGATTTTAACTCCAGGTTTTTGCTTCCGTCTCCATTTTTTTTCCCTTTACCCTGAGTGTCGCTGGAGACTGCAAAAACCTGTCCATTTTCCCTCCTTTTTCTTTCCTGGGGAGCTCCTCCCTCAGATAATCTTGATTAGTAACATTTTTTGCTGCTTCTTACTTCCCATTGTAACAGTGGGAGATTTGGGGATCACTTACCTTGACCGCATTCTTTATCACTTGGCCTCACCCCACATACACTTCTCACCCACCACCTTCACCACAAGCACATGCCCAAACATTTTATACCACTGCTTTGAGTCGACTTCGTTTTCCTTTGCGCTACACCAGGCCCGCTTTCTTTTTCGCTTTTTGTTCCCCTTCTTGGTCCCAGCACCTCACGACTATAGCATCTCACTGTACTTTTCTTTTTCCGTGATTTTCCCTTTTTTCCATCCCGCTTCACACCCCCCCCTTGCATTCCCTTGGTTCTGTTTACCTTTCTTCTCATCTCCTCCCCCCCCCCCCTCCCCTACCAATCGTCCAGGATATAATACTCCTGAACTCATCTTGGAGCAATTTTTTTGCTAGAATTGGAAGCATCGCCCCATTCCCTCAGATCTTAACAACTTTCTACCCACTCATTAGCCTCCCCTGCATTCTCAAAAAAAATTGTTTTCCCTTCAAACACCACTTTCATTTTGGCTGGGTACATTAAGGAATATATAATCCCTTTTTCTCGCAACCTTTTTTTAACAGAGATATAACTAGCACGTTTTTTCTGCACTTCCTGCGGATAATCCGGGAAGATCATAATGGATGAGTTATTATATTTCATATCACCCATGGACCTCGCTGCTTTTAAGATATTGTCCCTATCTCTCGGTGACAGTAGCCGGACCAGGATATTCCTGGGATAGGAGCCAGCAGGTCTAGCCCTCATTGGAACCCGGTGTGCCTGGTCCACCAGAAAAACCCTGGTCCGGAGATCCCCAGGAAATGTTTTCTCCAGCCAATCTGAAATAAAATTGGTAATGTCTACCCCTTCTGCTCCCTCTGGCAGACCTACAATACGGAGATTGTTTCTCCTAGAGCGATTCTCTAAATCCAATAGTTTTTGTTGAATGTCCAATTCTTTCCTCTCTAGATCTTTAACCCTTTTTTCCAGCCCTTCTGATCTGTCCTCTACCTGTCCCACCCTCTCTTCCACAGCCTCAGTTCGTACTCTCAACTTGCTCATATCTTGTCTCATCAAATTAACATCGCTTTTCAGATCTCCTATTTCTTTTAGGACATTACCCACTGCGTTAAGACATTGCGTAATTTGGGACGAGATATCTTTCAGGGACACTTCTTCTTTCCATCCTCCCCTCCACCAGTACTGTCATCTAAGTTGGAATTTTCCATGATTTCACCACAGACCGATTTAACTCCCAGGTTTTTGCTTCCGTCTCCATTTTTTTCCCTTTACCCTGAGTGCTCGCTGGAGACTGCAAAAACCTGTCCATTTTCCCTTCCTTTTTCTTTTCCCCTGGGGAGCTCCCTCCCTCAGATAATCTTGATTTAGTAACATTTTTTAACTGCTTCTTACTTCCCATTGTAACAGTGGGAGATTTGGGGATCACTTAAATTGAGATCTATCCGACCCACACCAACCTCAAAGACAACAATGCATGCACCAGCAATTATCTACCCCACAATTCTAGTAATATGCCGGTACAACAATATAGAAGGGATAGCAAAAAAAAAAAAAAAAAAAGGAAAAGAAGGGGTTAGTGCAAGGAGAGGATCAAAAGGAGAGAATGTTAATAGTCCATTTTATCAGCACTCCTAGTAATATAGAGGGGACACATCGAGAGCAAAAACAGCCCCTTTTTCTTTTCCCCTTTTTCCTTCCTTTAGATCCTGCGAAAACGGTTAGTACAGGTCCATGAAGATCCACAAAAGAGTATGTTAGTAGGCAATTTAGTCAGTACGCATGCCTCTGTCTCTTCATGTCTACCACGATTTGTAGCAGAAAGTCCAGATGGTTAGTTGGTTAATACAATGGTAAGCACATAGCAGAGTAGAGTGTTAGTATAAACAACTTAGAATAAGATATGCTATTAGTCTTGCGACGGGCTGTTAATTTGCTTTCCCTGAAGCTTAGCAGGAAGTTTGCAGATCAAATCTCAGCTGGAGTAAAGAGTATAGATAGTCAAGGTTTTTGAGTCCAGCCTATTAGATTAAATATGTTATTTGACTGGCGAGGGTAATGTTAGTAGAAGACTGTTCCATTATCAAATATTGTCCTTGACACAATCCATCCACTTATTTTATATAGTTAGGAGGAGTCCGACCAAGGATATAGCCCCCAAGCTTGGTACATTCACTTCAGCTGAAAGGGACCCTGAGACTATCCATCCACAGAGGTCCCCTCCAGTCCCAGAAGACAAAGTCACTCACCAACTTGGGGGATTACACCATCTAAGAACCATCCAGGCAGATATCGTTTGTGCCTTTTAGGCACAACAGCGTCTGCTACAAAAACTCCTGTTGAAGTGAATGCGAAGCTCCCGCTGTATACCACCTCACTCTGCTGCTCTGCCACGGTCCAGGACTTCGAACGCTTAACACAGCCTCGATGGCCGACAATCTTCCACCCTCCACCGTAGTGCGGGCATGCGGGTATCGGGAAGGCACAGAGCGGGCATCCAGCGAGGCTAGGTCTCGGCGTGCAGCTCCATCAGCTCCGTGCTCATCGTGCTACGTCAGCACGCAACACGCCGCACGTACCATGCTCCGCCCCCCGAGGTCCTCTTCCACCTGTACCCTTACACTCCCTTGGACCTCCTGAATTGTTTTTAACCTTAATTCAAATCTGACACACAAAAAAAAAAACCATTACATTTAACCAGTATTATGGTAACAAAAAAGTCCAGTCAAGAGCGGGGAGGCCAGACAGAGTTCAGAAGACAAAACACAGATGTAAATCACTTGGCGGTCCTGGTTCCAGGACGGAAATCAGAGCCAGAAAGGACTACTGCATAATCTCGGGGGTCTCCAAGGAGGTTCAGTCCTTTGTGTTAGGCCCAAAAACGGTTTCTCTCCACAAGGGAATCTAGTGTCTCTCTGATCTGCTCTCCCGTAATGAGTCAAACAGGTCCCGTCTATGATAGGGATATACGGCTACATCTCCTGTAAAGTGGGCAGCCAACCATTTGTACTCGTACTCCAAGGCCCAGCAAGGCCGTAGTCTCCCACACCGCCCCCGATATTAAGAGGCAGCAAGTCGCCCTGCAGATTTTTATGTCTCATTGACCACCATCTGGGTGACAAAGCAGCCTTCTACCCCCGGGATTGCTAGGGGAGAAGAGTATTCAGTTTACACTGTATACATGCAGGGGTTGGGTTCTGCCATGTATAAACATTTCTTCAATTGGATGTTATTAAAAAAAATGTTCCTGTATGAAGAAAATTTCTCATTAACGTAGTCATGTTGTCCCTTAGAAACAAGATAGCTTCCTCGGTTACGACCACATCACACTCCAGGAGCAGTGGCCAGACATGCGCTATTCAGTACTGCCTGACCACCTGGCTTCAGCAATCATTACCACAGGATGGCTGCGGAACACGCAGTAACTCCCGGACATTTCATGTACAAAAACTTTTTGTTTATTTGTTCAATCCCTCCAGCAGACGTGGTCGTATCTAGGGACACAGTCTTGTTTCTAAGGGACCATATGACTACACTTATGAGAAATTATCTTCACACAGGAACATTTTTTTTAATAACATCTAATTGAAGAAATGTTTATATATGGCAGATTAATTAATCTGGATGTGAATGCCCAGACGAGAATACCCCTTTAATAGAAACATTCGGAAGACTCTCAGAAATCAAAATAAATTGGGGGAAGTCCTCATACTTACCACTTGAGACTATGCAGTCGGTAAACTGTGTAGAAAATCTTCCGGTGGTAGAAAAGATGCGCTATTTAGGAATTATGGTTAGTAAAGATCCCAAAGACTATGTGGAACTTAACATTAAACCATTAATCTTAAAAATAAGGAAAAGGATAATAACTTGGAAAAAAATGAATCTCTTGTTGGCTGCGAGGACAGTAGTTTTCAAATGATGATATTGCCACAAATTTTGTTTTTTTCTTTCAGAACTGCCCAGTGGTTCTTCAAAAAAAAATTTCGGACGGTGAATTCTCTTTTGCGTGATTTTATATGGAATGGGAAAGGGGCACTCATAAAGCTAGAGAAACTGTTTACACGGATAGAAAAGGGGGGACTAGCAATCCCTGACCTTTTGAGTTATTTTTTGGCAGCAGAATGGGTAAATATTAATGATTGGGATAGGGGATTAGTAAGTTATATGATAGGGAGTAGATATGATTTTGCCAAAATATATGACATATGGGGAATATTGGAAACGGGGGCTTTTCACTTGGCAGAACTTAAAGCCCAATATCCTAGCTGCGCTTTAATGCAGTGGGTATGGGAAATGACTAAATCAAAAATAGGGTGTAAAGGTTATTTAAGGATATCACCGTTGTGGGGTTTCAAAAAGTGCATGGTAGCCCCAACAGGCCAAACAAGGGTTCTAATAGAGAGGGGGTTATTATTTATGCACCAGGTTATGACACAGGGGACTTTGAAGTCCTATGACGATCTAGCTGCAGATTTTGGTCTGGAGTCAAAGGATTGTTTTTTTTATGCCCAACTGAGGAACGCCTTCAGTGTGAATCAAAGGGGAGACTACATGGGTGAGGTGCCACATCCAATAGAAGCATTGTGTTCTCGGCAGCTTAGGAAAAAAGGTTTAATGTCCAAGGTATATAAGGTACTGGTGACAGATGAGAATATACCTCCTGTAAAGAAATGTTATGAGAAATGGAAAAAGGATGTACCGGATTTAACAGTGGTAGAGTAGGTTGATCTACTGGGAACAATTAACAAAATTACAAAAAATTTGTCCTACACTGTTTCACAATTGTATATAATACATAGAGTACATTATACACCAAAAAGATTGAACCAATTTGGGAATAAGAAAGAAGAAAAATGTCCCAGGTGTGACCTGTTTGATGCAGATCTTGTACACATGCTTTGGCATTGTCCAAAGCTCTATAGTTACTGGCTAGGAGTAGTAGATAGACTGCAGTCAATATTCAAGTGTGACATTCCATGGAATATTCAGGTGTGTGTACTGGGCTCAAAAATGGGTATTTTGGGACCACCAAGTCATACCAATTATGTATTAAAAGGTCTTCTTCTAGCAAGGAAGCTAATTTTATACCTATGGAAGAATAGGGAACCACCCAAGGTAAAGGAATGGGAAGTAAGGTTGGATATTCTATGCTATGCAGAGCAACAGGAGGCACTGGAGAAAGGTAGCAAACCAGAAAAAGTCTGGGAGGAATGGATCAAAAGATCATGTTAAACCACAGGATGTTGTTTTTTGTCTTCTTCAGTTTTTTTTTTTTTTTCCCCTTTTTTTTGTAAAAATTGATATAAAGGATAACTTGTCAACCGTCAGAGGGTGGGTTTAAGGGAGGGTGGGGAAAGTGAATACCTTAATATGGTTTTGTATTAATGACAGAACGTTATACTGTTGGAATGGCAATTTGTCTTGTAAATACCTGTAATGTTTTTTGTACTATAATAAAAGTTTAAAGGAGAAAAAAAAAAAATCAAGAAGGAGGCTCTCTCCTTCCTTCCTTCTTGACATATTAGTAGTTGGGCTACTCAGCAGCAACTCGAGTAATATAACGTAAGAATTTCTTTTCTTTTTTATTTTTTTTTGCTGGTTTTAAGCCGATACCAGAAGTTACCAAATTATGGAAGATACTTATTGGTAACTGCTAGGAAAATCCAAAAAAGGCTTGTGATCCCATTTGTGTTTTTTTTGTCGATTGATATAGTTGAAAGAATACTAAGATTGTTGCAGTATAGAGTATGGTTGCTAAAGAGAATGTTAATTATGTGTCGCGCTATATTTTTGGTTAATAAATTGGAATTGAATTAATGGCTATTAAAATACTATCATTAAACGTCAATGGTCTAAATTGCCCCTATAAAAGAGCCCTAACCTGGCAAACTATTTAAGTGACAAAATGTAATATCGCTTTTTTGCAGGAAACTCACCTGGTGGTGGGGGACCAAAAGATATTTTGTAACATTAAATTCCCTCATATCTATCATTCACATGCCACAAAGAAAAAAGCAGGAGTACTAGTGGCAATAGGAGCCTCAATAAATTGGCAAGTAATTAAAACAGTAATAGGTGAAGATGGTCGATATATAATAATCATAGGAAAGATTGATAATACAGTATATACCCTTGTATATACTTGAACTTGTATGCTCCTAATAGAGGACAGTTAAAATTCCTGCGTAAACTATTAAAAACACTTATGAGACTGAATCAATCACAGGTTATTGTAGGGGGAGATTTTAATAGCATAGTAAATCGTGAAAGGGATGTCTCTAATCCTGAGACATCCTCAAGAGTAATAAACGGAAGTATATTATCAGAGTATTATCTTCATGATATTTGGCGTTATACACATCCACAAGAAAGAGATTATACTTTTTTTTCAAAAAAGGCCCAGTCATACTCTAGAATTGATTTTTTTCTGATTAGTACAGATCTGATTGAAAGAACTAAAGCCACCACAATAGAGCAACAAGTCTGGTCAGATCATGCTCCTTTAACAATAGAGTTGAGGCCATTGGGCTCAACCCAAGAAATACTCCCTTGGAAAATGTATCCGTCAACGATAAAAGATGAGAAACAAACTTTAGTAAGATCTTTAACGGAATATTTTGCACGGAATGCAGGTTCAGCCTCACCTCCGAGCGTATGGTGTGCGCACAAGATGACCATGAGAGAAAAAGTGAAATAGGAAAATCCAAAAAAGGCTTGTGATCCCATTTGTGTTTTTTTGTTTGATTGATATAGCTACAAGAATACTAAGATTGTTGCAGTATAGAGTATGGTTGCTAAAGAGAATGTTAATCATGTGTCGTATTAGATTTTTGGTTAACAATTTGGAATTGAAATAATAGTTATTAAAATACTATCATTAAATGTCAATGGTCTAAATTGCCCCTATAAAAGAGCCTTAACCTGGCAAACTGTAAAAGTGACAAAATGTAATATTGCTTTTTTGCAGCAAAATCACCTGGTGGTAGGGGACCAAAAGAGATTTTGTAACATTAAATTCCCTCATATTTATCATTCACACGCCACAAAGAAAAAAGCAGGAGTACTAGTGGCAATAGGAGCCTCAATAAATTGGCAAGTAATTAAAACAGTGATAGGTGAAGATGGTCGCTATATAATAATCACAGGAAAAATTGATAATACAGTATATACCCTAGTGAACTTGTATGCTCCTAATAGAGGACAATTAAAATTCCTGCGTAAATTATTAAAAACACTTATGAGACTGAATCAATCCCAGGTTATTGTAGGAGGAGATTTTAATAGCATAGTAAATCGTGAAATGGATGTCTCTAATCCTGAGACATCCTCAAGAGTAATAAACAGAAGTATATTATCAGAGTATTATCTTCATGATATTTGGCGTTATACACATCCACAAGAAAGAGATTATACTTTTTTTTCAAAAAAGGCCCAGTCATACTCTAGAATTGACCTTTTTCTGATTAGTACAGATCTGATTGAAAGAACTTTAGCCACCACAATAGAGCAACAAGTTTGGTCAGATCATGCTCCTTTAATAATAGAGCTGAGGTCATCGTGCGCAACTCAAGAAGTATTCCCTTGGAAAATGTATCCGTCAACGATAAAAGATGAGAATCAAACTTTAGTAAGTTTACTAATGGAATATTTTGCACGGAATGCAGGTTCAGCCTCACCTACGAGCGTATGGTGTGCGCACAAGATGACCATGAGAGAAAAAGTGAAAAAAATACAAAGGGGGAAAATAAGAGAACAGAAGTTACAACTCACATCATACTTAGATCAGATAAAAATACTAGAGAATAAACATGTTTTTTTGTTTTGAAACAAGTATGAAGAATCACGACTCATTTAACCATATTGGGGCGATTTACTTACCCGTTCCTTCGCGTCCCAGCGGTGCGTTTCTCTGCGGTGGATTGCGGGTCCGGGCCGATTCATCAAGGTGTTCCTAACTGCGCCAATCCACCAGCTGATGGCTGCTGCGCTGAAAAGCATCTGAACGCGCATTGAGTCACCGAGCCCGCCCAAAGTTAAGGTAAGCGAGCTCCCAAGCGACACAGTTCTTTATTAAATTTGGTGGTATTCCGAATCCATCCGTCGGGTTTCGCTCGCCACTCCCCCCGATTTCCGGCGTGTGCCTGCCGGCTCCGATGCCCAACAATCCTAGCGCAATGCGCCGATTCAAGGGAAAAATCGTCGCAAATCGAAATATTCCGTAACACGTCGGGAAAAACCAAATCGGGCCCTTAGTAGATGACCCCCAATGTTCTTTTTCTACAATGAAACCTTTTAAAAAATTTAGTTTGTAATTATGTTTTTCTGAGGCTTTTTACGTAGCCTTTAAAGGACACTTCCACCAAGACCTAGGCTGAAATCCCTGCAAAGATGACATTCTGTTGTGTGACCCCTTTTTTTTGGGTTTGTGTTTTCAAATTTACCTTTATGCAAATTATCCTAGGGGGGGCTCCCATCCTCCATAGGTGTAAATGGAATTTCTGGAGCCCATGATGGAAATCTGCAGATTATTTAAAGCAAAATTAATGGCAAAAACGCCATAACAAGCATGATATGAAAATATATAAATGCATTGTGCAACATCAGTATGTAACTATCCGGGTCCCAAAAATTAGGAGAATCTAAACTACTTCATAAACGTACTCTTTGGTTTGTTAACAATGATAGATAATAACATTACATTTTTTTTATGTTACAATTAAAATAAAATTTAGCTGGACAATATTACTACTGCGCAGCCTTTTTTTTAGTGTAACTTAGTTGTTGTTTAGTTTCGTTTAATGACATTTTCTAAAGATTGGCTTCAATTACACAATTTGATCACCAATGCGGAAAACAAAACAAAAACCATAGACATAAAGGGGCGAATTGCATAAACTGCTCAGAATGGCGCAGCGTCACCTTCAATGGAACCTCATGGACCCGCGCGTGTCCGTACAGTACGCTTCAGCACCCCACATCGACGTTTCTCAATATTGAAGATTGTGGATAAACTTTGTGGGTCATTAAAGTGTTTTAAGCCACGAGAATTTTTCGTTGTTTAATCAATAACCCAAAAAATTTGTACTTTAAAAATGGTCATCTGATTATTCTGAATCCCCTCTAAAACAATGGTTGACATGTTGGCAAAGGGTTTCACATACGTTAAGGGGTGTAGTTTAATATAATGGCAAAACCTTTTTGTGCTTTTGAGTTGTTGTTCTCATTACCCCTTCCCTCCCGACATTGGACTAGTACGGCATGTCAGGAGGTGAGTTCCCACAATATGCAGTACTATACGTCATGCATTCAAATGATCATTGTGTCTAAGCACAATGATCAAGAGGATATGGCTGCTGTCCCTGTCAGGGACCGATAGTGATCCGATCAATCGGTCTACTTGGATAATGGAGATCGGTCAAGATGGGGTTGCCAGCTATCTTCCCCACGTGGTCCTCATGACCCCCCCCCCACCTCCTCCCCCCCCTCCCCTGTCCTGATGACAAGTGGCATCATGCCCCTTCCCTAATTGATCTGATTGTTGGTCTGCCAGACCACCCAATCAGATCTGTGAGAGGAGTTTCAAACTACGCACACTGATCTGGCCCGTTTCATTCTAGTCCTGAACGGCGCGCAGATCAGTGTGTGATCCCGTCTGTGCTCCTCTGCTAGAAACTTGCTGCAGTTGGCAATCTTTGGTGGCATCCGTTCGTTTGTGCTTCGTTCCATCCTAATTACTGGGACTTGGCTGTTTGTGAATTTTGTTTGCATACAGCAGTCGCAGCGTCTTGATCCCTGGCCCAATCCCTGTTCCGGACCCTTCCCCCCCTTCCCTGTGTCCGTGCGGTGACTTTGCGCCTCTGGCTCTTATACTGTCCGCTAGACACGCTGTGTGTGGCACCCTGTGAACCACTGAACTGTTTGATTGTATCTCTGTTTTCAGTTTTTTTGGTATCAGGAGCGTTTTTTTTTTCCTTCTTTTAGAGAGATCATTTGGGAAGCAGTCGCATCTCCCTGTTGTGTGTTCCCTGTTGAACTGCCAGCCGCTGCACTTGACTGCTCGGTGGCTGTGCTTATTCTTTCTGTGCTCCTGACATCTAGGCCGCGGAGATTCGGGCCACATTTTGCTGCTTGTATCAGTACTGCTCATTTTTTTGTTGGATCTTTTTGGTACTTTTTTTTTTTAAACTGCCGTAACTTTTTTATACTGCGTTTTTTTTTTTGTAGGACCTGCGACATCTGAGCGCTGATCAGTAACTACTTTTGCTGGTCATTTCTGCGTCTCTTGTGTCCCCCATATTTCATTTTTTTTTTGGTATAATCTAAAAACTATATACAAGGGGGAAAAGAAGAGAACAGAAGTTATAACTCACATCATACTTAGATCAGATAAAAATACTAGAGAATAAACATAAGGTTAATCCGACAGAGCAAATTAAAAAAGAGTTGGGGAAACTTCGCTCGGAAGTACAAACAATATGGATAAAAGAATACAGTAATAATCTAAAGAAAACGAAACCCAAAAATTACGCCATAGGGGACAGGGTAGGCAAATCCTTAGCAAATAAGATTAGGAAAATGAAACAAAACAATAAGATCGAGAAAATCCAAAATGAGAAGGGGGAATTAATTTATAATCCAGTTGATATAATGGAAGCTTTTCAGAATTACTTTTCTAAACTCTATAATATCGGAATGGTTGAGGATGAGGTCTCGGATTGGGAAAACTCTATAATATCGGAATGGTTGAGGATGAGGTCTCGGATTGGGATAAAAATCTTTGGAAGTTCTTCCATAACCTACATTTACCTAGTTTATCTGAGGAGCAAATCGAGATCCTATCCTAAATACTCCCTTTACCCATGACGAAATAAATCAAGTAATTGCCTCCTTGAAGAACTCCAAAGCGTTTTTTTGTTTTGAAACAAGTATGAAGAATCACGACTCATTTAACCATATTGGGGCGATTTACTTACCCGTTCCTTCGCGTCCCAGCGGTGCGTTTCTCTGCGGTGGATTGCGGGTCCGGGCCGATTCATCAAGGTGTTCCTAACTGCGCCAATCCACCAGCTGATGGCTGCTGCGCTGAAAAGCATCTGAACGCGCATTGAGTCACCGAGCCCGCCCAAAGTTAAGGTAAGCGAGCTCCCAAGCGACACAGTTCTTTATTAAATTTGGTGGTATTCCGAATCCATCCGTCGGGTTTCGCTCGCCACTCCCCCCGATTTCCGGCGTGTGCCTGCCGGCTCCGATGCCCAACAATCCTAGCGCAATGCGCCGATTCAAGGGAAAAATCGTCGCAAATCGAAATATTCCGTAACACGTCGGGAAAAACCAAATCGGGCCCTTAGTAGATGACCCCCAATGTTCTTTTTCTACAATGAAACCTTTTAAAAAATTTAGTTTGTAATTATGTTTTTCTGAGGCTTTTTACGTAGCCTTTAAAGGACACTTCCACCAAGACCTAGGCTGAAATCCCTGCAAAGATGACATTCTGTTGTGTGACCCCTTTTTTTTGGGTTTGTGTTTTCAAATTTACCTTTATGCAAATTATCCTAGGGGGGGCTCCCATCCTCCATAGGTGTAAATGGAATTTCTGGAGCCCATGATGGAAATCTGCAGATTATTTAAAGCAAAATTAATGGCAAAAACGCCATAACAAGCATGATATGAAAATATATAAATGCATTGTGCAACATCAGTATGTAACTATCCGGGTCCCAAAAATTAGGAGAATCTAAACTACTTCATAAACGTACTCTTTGGTTTGTTAACAATGATAGATAATAACATTACATTTTTTTTATGTTACAATTAAAATAAAATTTAGCTGGACAATATTACTACTGCGCAGCCTTTTTTTTAGTGTAACTTAGTTGTTGTTTAGTTTCGTTTAATGACATTTTCTAAAGATTGGCTTCAATTACACAATTTGATCACCAATGCGGAAAACAAAACAAAAACCATAGACATAAAGGGGCGAATTGCATAAACTGCTCAGAATGGCGCAGCGTCACCTTCAATGGAACCTCATGGACCCGCGCGTGTCCGTACAGTACGCTTCAGCACCCCACATCGACGTTTCTCAATATTGAAGATTGTGGATAAACTTTGTGGGTCATTAAAGTGTTTTAAGCCACGAGAATTTTTCGTTGTTTAATCAATAACCCAAAAAATTTGTACTTTAAAAATGGTCATCTGATTATTCTGAATCCCCTCTAAAACAATGGTTGACATGTTGGCAAAGGGTTTCACATACGTTAAGGGGTGTAGTTTAATATAATGGCAAAACCTTTTTGTGCTTTTGAGTTGTTGTTCTCATTACCCCTTCCCTCCCGACATTGGACTAGTACGGCATGTCAGGAGGTGAGTTCCCACAATATGCAGTACTATACGTCATGCATTCAAATGATCATTGTGTCTAAGCACAATGATCAAGAGGATATGGCTGCTGTCCCTGTCAGGGACCGATAGTGATCCGATCAATCGGTCTACTTGGATAATGGAGATCGGTCAAGATGGGGTTGCCAGCTATCTTCCCCACGTGGTCCTCATGACCCCCCCCCCACCTCCTCCCCCCCCTCCCCTGTCCTGATGACAAGTGGCATCATGCCCCTTCCCTAATTGATCTGATTGTTGGTCTGCCAGACCACCCAATCAGATCTGTGAGAGGAGTTTCAAACTACGCACACTGATCTGGCCCGTTTCATTCTAGTCCTGAACGGCGCGCAGATCAGTGTGTGATCCCGTCTGTGCTCCTCTGCTAGAAACTTGCTGCAGTTGGCAATCTTTGGTGGCATCCGTTCGTTTGTGCTTCGTTCCATCCTAATTACTGGGACTTGGCTGTTTGTGAATTTTGTTTGCATACAGCAGTCGCAGCGTCTTGATCCCTGGCCCAATCCCTGTTCCGGACCCTTCCCCCCCTTCCCTGTGTCCGTGCGGTGACTTTGCGCCTCTGGCTCTTATACTGTCCGCTAGACACGCTGTGTGTGGCACCCTGTGAACCACTGAACTGTTTGATTGTATCTCTGTTTTCAGTTTTTTTGGTATCAGGAGCGTTTTTTTTTTCCTTCTTTTAGAGAGATCATTTGGGAAGCAGTCGCATCTCCCTGTTGTGTGTTCCCTGTTGAACTGCCAGCCGCTGCACTTGACTGCTCGGTGGCTGTGCTTATTCTTTCTGTGCTCCTGACATCTAGGCCGCGGAGATTCGGGCCACATTTTGCTGCTTGTATCAGTACTGCTCATTTTTTTGTTGGATCTTTTTGGTACTTTTTTTTTTTAAACTGCCGTAACTTTTTTATACTGCGTTTTTTTTTTTGTAGGACCTGCGACATCTGAGCGCTGATCAGTAACTACTTTTGCTGGTCATTTCTGCGTCTCTTGTGTCCCCCATATTTCATTTTTTTTTTGGTATAATCTAAAAACTATATACAAGGAGGGAAAGTAAGAGAGCAGAAGTTACAACTCACTCATACTTATCATTAACAAATACCAGGAGAATAACGTAAGATAACCCGAACAGAGCAAATTAACAAAGAGTTGGTGAAACTTCCTCGATCGTACAAACAATTGGATTAAAAGATAAACAGTAATAATCTAAAGAAAACGAAGCACAAAGTTACACCAGAGAGGACGGTATGCACATCCTCTAGCAATAATTCGAAAATAACAAAAACTAAGATTCGAGAAAAATCCAAATGATAAGGGGAATATTTATCAATCCAGTGACTAGTACCTGGAAGCTTTTTCAAGAATTACTTTTAAACTCTATAAATATCGCGAACGGTTGAGGATGAGTCCCGATTTGGACTAAAATTTTGTGAACGTTTCTTCCATAACCTACACTCTACGTAGTGATCTGGGAGCAAGCGAGATCCTGAACCTCCCTTTACC